>JAMXBB010000004.1:98169459-98435996 GCA_024138015.1 Lumnitzera littorea | reverse complement strand
ATATATATATATATATATATATATAAATGTATAATTATTGAATTGTAATCAAAATTGTATGATTATATTTTATTACTTATAAAATTAGTACTTTAATAGATTTAAGAGCATATTTATGTGTTATACATCGTGCATTACTATTATATAGGTTATTATATTCTCATATTACTATACTATATATTTCTTAAATTTATTTCATATTCTTGTAAATTTAGCATAATTATTTCAAAATTAATATAAAAATAATTATAGCTTTAATACTATAGTTAGTTAAATACATGTAATATGGAAGATCTTTATTATATAGTTAATATTTATTATGTATTAAATATATATTTTATATTAATATGACATGTCAAACCCTTAGATATGTAATTTCTTTATTCTAGTATAATCTTATGCAAATGTATTATATAATACTAAAATTTAAGTGAAATATTATATTGTTTAGTAATATAATACCATAATTCTTATAATACAATTATACTAACCTTATTATCTTAATTATATTATAATTATATACAAAATAAACACTTAATATGTTTATATCATTATATTATTACATTATAATAGATGTGTAATTATAAAATTATTACTATAATTCAATATGAATTTATATTTATTTTCTTATATAACAATTTATCATAATAGCTCATATAAATTCACATATATAAAGCATTTTAATTATGATATATTTTTATTTATCATATCATTAGGATTTATTTATGACAATATTATATTTTGTACTTTATTAAATAATATAATAATTTTAGTCAAAATTATAATACTTCAAAGATATTTATATAATTATTTATATCGCTATTGTGGTAGTGGATCTGTTATGGCTAGCAATAACAATTTATTTGGTGGAAGGTAGGTTTGATGGTGTACTACAAGAAAATTGGTGTACTTTAGTTGATGATTGTGATAAACCTTATTGTAACTATGTAGAGATCCTTAAAAGGACTTCTTGCAACGTAATAGATAGTGGACTTGAATATCTCAATTTACTCTTTTTGCTCAATTTACAAATTAGTGGTTGAGCTATGATTTCATTATAATATTATCACTTTTTTTATAATTTCAACTATTAATTTTACGTGATAGAATTTCAACATGTAAATTAAGAAAATGTAAATTGAGATAATCTTTTTCTATAGTTGATAGCGAGGTCCTTCTTGCATTTAGTTTACGGGCGAGGGGTTTGCCGTTAAGGGCTAAAACAAACCCCCTTTTGTAGCCAACCATTTATTGCAGTAGGTTTTGCAATGGTAGCTGTAGTTTAGTGTATTGCTTTCCCCTTTTTAAGGGAAATCATGGAAAGATCGAGTGATGGTTAAGTATCAGCCATTTATGGTCATGACTTTCTTTTTAATATTTTCAGTAATAAGGGTTTGTCATAGTTATTACGGGTCTAAAATGCAAGCGAAGAAAATATTATTGTTTCATGGAAATATGGAAGAGTGGAATTAATAGCGATTCACCCAACTGACGACGTCAATAGTCTCTGACTCTTAGTTGTTCCTCTCCAGACGAAAGACATTCATAATTGTTGAGATTTAAAATTTTTTCGTGTCTAACACTTGTTGGACATGTTCAAAATAGGAACACGGTCCACAGCTTCACACGCTTATGTTATAATAAAACTATAATCAGAGATTATTTTAATAGTATGCGTGCATGGATCTGTCCCCTATATATACTCTTCCTGGGACAATCAATTGTCTCAACTTCCATGTCTTCCTAACTTCTCAACAAATTTGCCACAATCTGTCTTGCTCGGTTAATCCTAAACCATGAGTTCCATCAAATATGTCTTCCAAGTTTCGACGTTGCTTGTCATCAGCATGGTCATCTTTCCGTCAGTACCTGTGGTGGCTTCCTTTTACGGTCATGGTTTCGGTTGGCCTTCTCCATCTTGGTCGTCCGGCCTCAGAGTTGGATTCTATCACTCAACTTGTCCATCAGCAGAGGCAATTATCAGAGATGTTGTAGAGGAGGCAGTGTCTAAAAACCCAGGCGTGGCAGCCGGTCTCATTCGGATGTACTTCCATGATTGTTTTGTAAGGGTATGGCGTGTTCGGTAACTCTTTCATTTTAGATATGGAAGGATAAAATAAAGTGGTTCAAGCAATTGAAAAAGCAGTCCAAATAGACCTATATAAATATGAATTTCTGTCTATTCAGTATTTAATTTTTGGGGCGAACTACGTACAAATATAACGTTAAAGCTATTAATAAGTTGCAATTCATTAAAAGCAGTCATGATTGTTTCAATTTATTTGTTATTCCTAATTATCTAAAATAAATAAATAAATAAACAGCCATGTATTCTGGTCTCATAAATTACTACAACTACTAAACTTTGTTGTTGGTTTCAGGGTTGTGATGCCTCTGTGCTGCTAAAAACACCACGAAAGGACGCAGAGAGAGACCATCCCATAAACAATCCCAGCTTGAGAGGCTTCGATGTGATTGACAAGGCGAAGTCCCGACTCGAGGCCGCATGTCCTGGAACAGTATCCTGTGCAGATATTATTGCTTTTGCAGCCCGCGACAGCGCCAATAAAGCTGGAAATATATACTACCATGTGCCTGCAGGGCGCCGAGACGGTCGTATTTCCATTGCCTCTGAAGTTCAAGACAACCTTCCTCCACCCAACCTCGACACTGATCAACTAATAGCAAATTTTGCTAGGAAAGGATTGACAGCCGATGAAATGGTGACACTCTCCGGAGCACACTCCATCGGTGTCTCCCATTGCGCCTCTTTTATGCGGCGCCTGAACTCTTTCAACACCACTCATGCTCAAGACCCTGCTATTGATTCCAAGCATGCCATGTTCTTGAAAAACAGATGCCCTGAAAGACCTAATGCTTTAAATGGTGTTGACCCAACTGTGCCACTCGAAACCATGACACCACACAGATTGGATAATAAGTATTACAAGGAATTGATTCGGTCCCGCGGGTTGTTGGTGTCTGATCAAACGTTGTACGCTAGTCCCAGGACTGCTGGAATGGTTTTGAACAATGCCAAACACGGTTGGTTATGGGCACGTAAGTTTGCCCGGGCAATGGTTCGTATGGGCTCCATTGAAGTACTTACTGGTACTAATGGCGAAATTAGGAGGAAGTGCAGCGCTGTCAACTAGGTGTTAAATTTATTTTTCAGTTACTTATCCTGTGAAATTGGCAATGATATGTTTGTTTTGGACGTTTCTAAGCCTTCAAGTGTGTATCCTTCCGGCGGCTCATTTCATGTAGACTTCTTGCGGACTCTTTTTCAGAGAGTCATGTGTATGTCCACGATAAGTGATATTTTTACCCAGTAATTCATTCAGTTTTTTGATATTTTTCGTTGCTTCTTGAATGATTCGTGAGCACAAGACTTAAATAGGTTGTTGCCGCAATTAGTTTTAAGTGCAATCAACTTAGTATGCTGTAATTGGTACTAAAACATATGTTATTCTAAATTAATCATAAAGTGGGTAAAAATCCTGCGCTACATACAGATATTGGTTTAGGACATGCTTATTAGTAAAACCAACACATTTATTTAAAAGCTACCAAAGTTAATATATTAGTAATGCATGTTTATAAATTGTCATAAATATGGTCTATATACCACAATTTAATTATATAATAATATATTACACTTCTATATGATTGCTGATTAATTTTTCATGGTATGATGTGCTGTTATAATTTTTCAAATATATTAATAAAACATCATACACGCAAACAATTGCGTGTTTTTGCATTAAATATATAAAGGTTGGAACTATAATAAAGTTGTTTCATTTATATAAAAGGATATATCTAAAAATTATATAAATTATCCATAAGACCTTTCTATTTGATTAATTGTAGTAATATGATGATTGTTCAGTGAGAACATATATGAGGAAGTTCAAAACTATTATAATTTTCTTTTTCAACTTAAAAAACCAACGAGGTTTTTGTTGTGGGACTCAAACTTTGGGATTCGAATAACTTCAGTGAAAATAGCCAAGACTCGAAGAATAAATTGCAAAGTTAAACAGGAAAAAGAAAAGGCTAACAAAATAAGATTATATCTTCCTATGGAAATTTTAAGAGACAACTTAAGCTTAGAGATTACTCAAAAAAATATTCGACTTAAGCTTAGAAATCTAAGAAAATATGATTGGAGATATCTAGAATATAGAGGATGTAAAAACTTTAAGATCGCAAAGCTTGAAAAATTTGTATCAAATTAAATTAAACCTTACTTGCCTCCAAAACCTAGTGAATATAGAAAATTACTTAACCTAGAAGGAACCTCACGTAAGGAAAAAGAGACATCGCTACCAAGGAGCTTATTCATCAACACAAGCACCTCTAAAATTGCACCACCTAAAGCTTCCTTTTGCACCTCGAGCTTTACCTAAGTGACAGCTCAAGTTTCCCGTTCCAGCTGAGTCTTTCCATAAGAGACACCTTATGCCCACTTGTTTCTATTAAGCACCTTTAGATTTGTGCTACCTTAAGTTTACTCACCTACACTAAGCATTATTGTGCCTTGCTCTTACTACTTTATACTAAGCATCTTTAGATTTTTGCTATGCTACCTTAATCTTACTCCTTCATACAGGACATTTATATATATGCCACCTCGATCTTACAACCTTATATCGAGTATCTTTTGATTTATGCCACCTCAAGCTTTCTCCTTAGGCAACTCTAGATTTGTAACACCTTAAACTTAATCTTCTTATCTAACTATTCTTGAGATATTTTGTTGATTTTATAAGGATGGAGTATAGTTGCTATTTCCCCTTTGTAGAGCCATTAATCTGTTTGATTTGCAGAATAGATATCAAAGGCATTCTTATTATTCCCAAATAACAATTGTAATTATTTCTTATGACCAAAGTAATAGCTATTTCTTGATGTTTTCTTGTATATTTTCATATTTTATTCATGAAAATCTAATTGATAGTAAATTTAAGGTCCAAAATAAGGATATATTATTATTTTTAGATATTTCCAATTTGTTACTAATGTTATTTTAAGTGCAATCAAATAAAATAATTATTCTCTATTTTTCTCTTATTAATTGCAATTTTTATTTCTACATTATCCTATTCTTTCATCTAATTGTGACATTATGATTGTTATAGATCCGATCTAAAACGTAAACTAAGCTATTAATAAAAGATCTATCTCATGCTTGACCTTTATACTAAGATGCCTAGAATTTGTGAAACCACCTCCTTGTTTCTTTCACTAAATAAGTCTAAAAATAAAGATACCTCAAACTTAGCCTTCAAACGATAGGACTTTATACTAAGTATTATGAGATGACACTACCTTAAGCTTCAACATTTTGTCAATCTACTTTAAGTTGATAGCGCTTAATACCAACTTCCAACTCCTCCTTAATAAATAGCTAATCCACACCCCAATATTAGATAAGGTTGCTTCTATGCTTCATCCATCGAAGTAAAAAGGCATAATACAAAATTGAAAACCTAAAGCCGGCAACACAAAGTTGAAAAGCCAACAATCATAAGACCTTAGAATCAACAACTCCTAGCTAGCCATTCTTTCTCCTTATGCTATTTAAAACACCGTCACTTCTTTTATTAAGCACTAACTTATAATGTTGAGATGCTATCCTTACCTAGTAATATCAACCAACAAAAATGGCCCAAACACTCTTGTTAGCTATAAGCCAATCGATCTTGAAAGTTAAAGTTGCAAGAAGCATCATCTAAGACTTAGTGACGTTGAGAAAATGTTAGGAAAAGTAAGAACAAATTGATCATCAGTTTATTCAAAAGGAATCTTAAAGCTAATAGAGATCATGACTCTTTCCTAGCACTTAAGCATGAATTAGGGTGAGTTTTTGATAGGTATCATTTACACTTGAAGTTTATTGCTTAGATCATCTTTTGTTTAGAAGTTATGAGTTTGAGCCAAGGGTTTTGACTAAGTTTGTTGTTTTTCCCTATTTAAATCAATATGTGTATGAATGACTTGTGCTTGAAGGCATGTTCCTAAACTCCTAAATTATAAATTTCTAACTATACTTTTTTAATATTAGACTTGGAGTTAATAAATAAAGTGTGTAAATGTCGGGCTAGGGAGCCTCATTTATCTTGAGAAATTGAATTAGAATAATCTATTTATATAGTGAAGAAATTGATATTAGAGTTAAAACATGCTTTTAGCCATATGTTCAACCATGTAATCACTCGAATATTGAATTATTATAAAAATAAGTAATTGAGTTGTCAAGGATTGAGATATAAGTTATTATATCTTTACTTGGTTACCACTCACCAAAAAGAAAAATAGCTTTGCTAAATATTGAAAAGAGAAGATAACTTAAGAGTAAATCTCATAAGGAAACAAAGGGTATATTCAATATTCAAAAGATGATAATATGCAGCTTACAAAAGAGTGGACCATTTATGATAATTTCACTAGGTTAGAGGATAAAAATGAGGAAACAAAAGTAATGTACCCTAAAAGAGTAATTTATACGCTTAGAAGACTATCCTAAAAGGGTTAAATGGGAAAGTAAAAGGAATAACCCAATCATGTCACTATCAACTGTTAATGATACGTATTGATGTAAGACCAACGACGCTTCTAGTAAAAGAATTCAAAATAGTATTAAGCTAAGATGAACGGGTGAGATGGCTAAGTAAACAAGTCAAACATTAAATAGCTCATACTTGAGCTGCAGGGAGGCTGAAGTAAATAAGTTAGACCCCTTAAGTAGGTTAGCTAATGCCACTTGTACCTTTGGAGGTGGTATAGTAAGCTATTTTCAAGTTGGACCATCGAAGTCTTCTTTGGTATACATGATAGTTACAAACCATCATAGCTTGGCTGATGATAAAGCTCATAGGTCTACATGATGGTAGCTTCGTCCTTAGCTAATTAATTAGGTAGAATCCTCTTAGTAAGGCTCTAAAGTCCATGCATCTTAGCTCAAGTGTTTGGTTTGTAAGCTAAATTCCTATCATGTTCAATGCTAAATTGTCATGTGGATTTCATTCATGCAATTTACTTGGTATCACATGGTATTTATTTATTATTTTCTTGGATACCTAGCATTTATTACTAAAATTATGCTTTTTTTTTTAGGCTCTTATGCTAGGAATATGCTTAATAAATTGCTATTACTTATCATGATACGCATTAACATGGGAATTATGATGTGTTTTAAGCTAGATATACTTGTTTTTCTGTTTAGGTTTCATTCTTTTGTATGATTCACTTAGCTTAACTATAAGTTAAGTGCTATTTGTTTTACATTCCTAAGTTTCAAGTCAAGAAGATGGATGCCTCTATTTCATGAGCAAAGTTCAAGCTATACATTTTCCATGTGTAATTTAATTCAATTTGATTGGGTTTTCCTTTTTTTTTTTTTTAAACACTCATACAATTCATCATACAATATTTGTAGTATCCAAAAATTGTTTGCTTTGTATTGCCATTTTCGATTAAATACTGTAGATGTAGAGGTTTCATTGGAGTAGTTACATACATGTTGTGTGAGTGACGTCATAGATAGCTTCAAAGAAGTGAAGCAAAAATGACACTTAAAAGAATGATTAGGTGAGAATGAAGTAGCGATAAAGAATAGGCAATCTCAATGTCTCAAATGCATAAATAATAGACAAGGCAGCCTTAAGAGACTTTAGGCATTTACCTTATAGCTTAAGCAAATAAGATAAATTCTTTACCTAAATTATTTATTTTACCTTAGAGATTTGAGTTCTTATAGAATTATTTTGTTTCTTTGTTCTCTTTAAGAGTTCTAAATGAGGAGGAAATGCTACATATTTATAAACTCTTGGGCATGATAGTATTCGTCAAATCATCTAGGTGATCAATGGATAAGAAGAAACTTACTCAATTCATGATTATCCAAAATGAGCAAACTAATGGGCTTAAAGCTAGTAGCATTTCTTACAGGTACATAAGCCTACTTAAAAAAGGTTAGAGGAGAATGGACTGGTCTAATGATTCCTGTTCCAAGTCTATCGAGCCGAATTTCCTTAGATTATCTCAGTTATAAATCGGACTCTTTAAGTTTTGCCACTTAACCTATGGAGTTAACCCCAATACAAATATTAAGCTTATCCCAATAATTAATATGGTAATTTTCATTCATTTACATTTTGCCTCCTGACCAAAGTTCTTAAGCGTAGTATAAGAATTTTGAGCATCAATTATGACAATACTCATATTGTAAAGAGTCGTACTATTGCTAAATGCGCTTACACAAATCAATACTTGATTTAGTCTAGCATTAATGCTGCAAATTTATCTATTATATAGCTTAATGTGCAAGCTTATAGCACCACCTAATTGTGTACATCACTTTAGGCATACTAGAGAAGCATTGTTCTTATGGTAATATAATATATTAAATAAGCCTTCAATACTATATGGTCTACCTTTACATAAGCTCACTCTACTTCTACATATGCATTATCCATCTCATTGGATTGACCCCTATATACCAATACTATTTGGATTTTCTTTAGTATTAGTTTAGATTTGCAAGAAATCTTCCTTTAACATCTTTCATATATATATATATATATATATGTATATATAATTGTTAAGTGTTTTGAATTCACCTTTCACGACCTCTAATAGAATATTCAGATTCTTGTCTAAAAAAAAAAAAAAAAGAAAAATCAACAACACAAAATCTCTCGACTACATATTTTGATTAAGTCCCACTAATAATTGCTACCTTACGTATTGTTTCTTTAGATGCTTGAAGCCATGCAATACCCTGCCTCATCCACTTCATGCAAGTAGGAAAAAAAAAAAAAGAAACTATATCTTCTTTGAATTTTTTTCATGCTTCCAGACATCTTACTCTCCTTCATCATCATATTATCCAACTCTATCAAATATTGGACTTGAAATATTTATCTTAATCTAAATCCCATCATGTCTACTATTTATATATATACAAGTGCAGCTCGTCGAATTTATATCTTTCTTATTTTGAGTTCAATTTACTCTAATCATCTTATTCCATGACACATGGCTTAGAATTAGGAATTTGCTTCCATGGACTTCATGATGTCATGGCCTTCTTTATTTCAATTACGCATGCCCTCCAATTGTAATGAATGTTCACTGAATGTAGATTGGATGGACGAGAAATTCTTAGGACATTGAGGCTTCAATATTGGATAGCAAATCATTGAACATTTGGACTAATATAGTATTCATGGATGTGTGGTTGAATCTTTGGCCTTATTTCCTTAATTTTTTCTTTTAGTTCTTCTTCTAATATTTAACTTGCGACTTATCTAATCATCCTCTTTAGGGAGAAAGCGGCATTGCTACTACAATCAAACCATTGGCAAAGGCACGATCTTGGCAACTATCAATTGTCAATGAAAAATAAAAATAAAAAACAAAACAAAACCATTCTTGGTAAAGTGATCTTTTCTTATTAATTTACACCATGCTATTGCTTGTCTAACTTGAAATATATATAGCAATGGTTCCACTGATGATATTGAAATACTTACAACATGATCCTTGTCTAGTCTACACCTTGGCAATATTTAAACTCATTGGTCATGGCCTTATTTTTAGATCCCTTTCTTTATCTTCTCATTGATATTCTAGTAACAATAGTAATGGAGATGTTATCGATATCCTTTTTGTCTTCTATGTTACTAATTCTATCACTTTATGTGGTAATACTATCATGCTTCAATGAATGTGCTATAACTAGTTGCTGGAGTAATAACATGCTATCATTGATGTTTGTTATATCATGAGGGGCACATGACTTGGAGTATTAGACTGCTCCTTCAGCTATTCATTTAATAGAAATAACTTTGGCCAATAAGTTAAACTTTGAATGCCATCATTCCTTTGGAGGGTTGCTAACATATTAAATGGCTATTGTGCTTTCATTGGTTAATGAATTTCATGATGTTGAATATCCATTTTTGCTTTTGTAAACCCTAAAAAGAAGCCAAGTCACTATCGGATCGAACTTAATACATAAAATTTAGGGCAATCGATTAAAGGATCCGATTAAACCCAAATTATAAACTAAATGTAGAAATATTAGTAAAAGTGATCCTGTAAGTTTGAATTTAAGAAAATAAGTAATAAAATAAGAGAATATAAAATTTTCAAATTTTAAGTATATTACTAGTTATTTATCGAAAGTGCACAAAATACATTTTGATAACTAATAAATCGCTAGAGATAGATTATATGTATACTAAAAATCATAGAATGACCTAAATAATATTTATAAGTGTTTACTTATACTTCATGTGTATTTATGTGTAGGTAGAAATACGCGAAATTACTTAAATTGCCTGAAATTTGCTAGAATATTTCTAAATAATAAAAGGAAATTATAAAAAGATCAATGAAAAATCATAAAAGTGGAGAACAATTCAGAATGTCATCGTGGCAAGTCAGGGAGTAAGAAAAAAATATTAACCAATAAAAAACAAGTAATAAAAAAGGCAATATGAAGAGATATGGGCCTTGTCTTGTTTTAATTAATGCATAATAATTCCTATAGGGCCCTATAAATAGTAAGAAAATTTACAGAGCTCATTTGGTTAGTTGGGAGATAAAATAAATTGAGAGAACCGAAATTGAGAGGGAAAATTAGGGTTTTAGAAATTTTATCCTAAATTTGTGCAAATAAGGCAAGCAAACCAAACCTACACATTACTACCACTTGGAACTTAACCATCACCACCACCCTACTCCAAACCCACCACCCAGATTGGACGACACACCTGAACCGGTGTTGGAGGCCAAAATGCTCGCGAACCAAGTGAGTCTCATATCTCCTCTGATTTTGTAAAATTCCTTAAAATTATTAATTATGCTTAGAAAATCATGAAATTTATTATTCTAATGTTTTATTGTATGTAGATTTAGGGAAAAATAGTGATTAAGTTTAATCACGTCTGTAGATATAGGGTTTTTAAGAAATTAAATAAAACCGAACATGTTTAGAATTAGAAATAAATAGGCTTATGATGGTAGTTTGGAGCTCAATTTTTTTCTGTAAAATGCTTAAGTAATATAGAATAGTGCTATGAAGCCATTTTTTTAAAATTAATTTTCCCAATTTTTGAGTAAATTTTTAACTCTAAAATGATGAAGAAAATGGGTAATTTTAGCTTAATTAAATGAGTAAATGATTTAGAAGGTAATTAGATATTTAAGGATGTTAATCTCTGATATGGAAACCTAATCCTAGTCTTTTGAGTATTAATTGCAATTAATATGGGAATTATGTAGTAATTTAGAGTAATTTAGTAATATGTGAAATTAGAATGTTAATAAATATGAAATAATAGGTTAAATTAGATAATATAGTAATAATATTAGTACAAAATAAATCTAGTACAAAAATTAATTTTAGGTAATTGGATAAAAAATGTAAGATTCTCTCATATTGGAAGTAAATCTGGCATCCTAATTAGGATTAGAGTATATTGATAGGTTATAATACTAAATTAATATCTAGTATGATTTTTAGAATATTCGAGCTTAATGTGATTAATTTCACATTAGGATTCGAGTATATTTAGAATTCCCCATAATTGAAAACAATTTAGAACAAAAAACTGGAATCTAATTCAAAAACTGAACCCTGAAATAATCTTTAGTAAAGAATATGTATATATGGAGAAGTGAGTTAAATTATAACTTAGAATATGTATCATCAAAGTATAAGTACTAAAAAGACGTATTTGTATTATAAGATACACGGAGATGAACCGATTTGCAATTGAGTAATTGAGCGAGTGAGAATTCCAAGTAAGTTAGGTTTATTACTTTACTGTATTTGGAGTATTATTTTAGAGTACTTGAAGACTTAGGATTGTGTATGATTGTGATTATAAGCAGTTTTATGCATGTACTTGCATATCTGACTTTATGCTGGAATTTATGTTGTGATTGATGACTGTTATGACTGGATTGGTGTGAAATTTATCTGAACACCTTAAATTGAACTTAATCCTAATCGACCATAATACCCTAACTTATCATGCATTGCAACCCTTTAAGGGATCATTAAGATTCTCCAACCAAACATCGACACTTTAAAAAAAGATAGCGTTGGATAGCAATTTGGTTTTGTCCTCACCCTTAGCCAAACTAAGTGACAAGAAAGAAGGTCGCGGTGAGGATGAGGGCATTGGTTCAGAGGATAGTCTTAGGAGGAACAGTGTCTCCATTGCACAAACCTAGGTTTAATTGTGAGCTATTGCATAACATGAAAACTCTTCAACCCAGATTAGTGCAGGTAAAATTATTCTGATTTCGCAACGGATCGGATTATGTTATGTGATGACACTTATTTGTTGTATTACATGAAAATAATTGCTTGATAATTTGGTTTGTGTTTGTATACAATAATGAGTCTTCAATTCAACTTACTGAGTTGTAGTTGCTTATATCTATATAGATTCTTTTACAAGTCTTGATTTCTAAGTACTCTAACTAATATGCCGCCTTACAACTATCTGGAGGTTAGTTTTCTTTTGAAGACTGGGGGTGTGAGGATCAATTTGCCTAGTAGCTGAGTTATATCTAGAGTCTCATTAGTATGTTTAAGACTGGAAGACTGAGACTTGATACATAAACCGGTTGACTATTATGTTATGATGTAGAATCACTTGGAAATTCTACAGTAATGTACATGTAATTATATATATATTGACTCAAAGTTTTAATACTTACTATAACTTTAGCTAAATTATTAATTGAATTGTTTATTTGAAAGCGAGGAGTCGTCGACGCCTTATGTAAATTATACCTATGATAGGTACTGTGAGGTTAATTACTATCATAGAATAGTTTACATGAGGGGACTGTTGTGACTCTATGACTTTGAGACGTAACTACTTTCTCCTCCGATATGTACATTAAAAAAAATTCCTTCGGTGATATAATCTACTTTTGGTGTTGCATTTGTATGATTGTGAATTGCCAACTCCATTTCGTGGTAATTTCTTTATACATGAACATTGATTCCACTTCTTTTTTTTTTTTTTTTCTTTTCTATTTTGAATTCTATTCTTGCTATAGAGTCTTCTTTAGCTTCTTCTATGCATGTAGCTTCGCAATCTCAAATGAATGCTTGACTAGGTTGGTGGATTTCAGTTTTCATTCACACACACACACATATATATTAATTTTCTGTCTTTCCATGGCTACCATGATTTACAATTAGTATTTAACACTCTAAACTAGAGGTCACCTTTGCCTTTAACCATGACTATTACTAATTGATTTGAATTTGTTGACATAATGATGCTCGCAATTGATCATCCTCTATTAGCCCTAGATTTATTGAGTAATATACTTTCACCTTAGTTTCAATCATATCTATTGGCTCCAAAATTTTGCTCTAGCATCTCTAGGAATATCCTTTTGGATCGTTTCAAAGATTGAAAAGTATGCTATTAGACATCAACACCCTATTTTAGAGGTTCCTCACTTCCACTTTTCTTTATGACTCATCATGGGCATGACGATTTTAAGCCTAACCTTATCTTGATTATTGGCCGTAGAACTCCCATAACTTAGATGAACCGTCATAGTAATTTATGTATTCATGCTTCTATTTCTTTTTATGCTTGGAATTTATGTTCTACTTTCTTTTAGTAATAATATGAGTACTTGTGGCATATACAAGAATATATACTTCATCGTTCCCTTTCTTTATTATAAGAAATACCTTTACTATTGAAATAGTGGTTCTTCAAATTATATAAAGTCCCTCTATTACTTAATAGTGAATATGACTCATATTGACCACAACAGTATGACTTTTGCAATTTGCAAAGCTTTGTTTATCCACTTAGAGAATAGAGTGATGTTGCACTTTAATGTCAAAAGAAATGTAGAAAAGTCAAAGCATAGAGGTAATGAAGCATAAAGACTTGTTGGTGAATCAACATGGATACTTGCCACCAATTCTATGTCCTTAGGACAAGTGGTTAGACAAGACCATCTATGAAGACATATTCCAGGTTGGGAGAAGACCAAGTGTTGAGAAGCTTATGCAACACCTCATACTAATGGTGATCTTTAATTTATCAAATGCGAGCCTCATGCTGATTTTAGATACTATTAAGGGGAATTCATTGTTGCACTTTAGAAATGGGAGGAGAGAGCTACTTTTCTCTAATACCTAATTTGCATTCCTTAAGAAGCTACCCTTTGGATGGGATGATTAGGTAAAGTACATTGCAAAGCAGGTAGAATATGCAATTCTTTTGAAAAAGACTAGAGTCCTCCATGCTATTATCATGTTTACTCAATTGTAGTTCTTACATATAAGTGGAATGGAAGTATGGGGGGGACATCATCTTGCGGTGGAGTATCTAGAGTTTCTAGAGATATCATCAAAAGATTTTTGATATTCAACACCATCGCAAGCATGGTAAGCCTTCTCGTGTTATCTAAACTTCAACTTCAACTTTTCTTCTTTTCCCCTTTTATTTTAAATAGTATTTATGTCTTGGTTTGCTAACTTCATCCACTATTCTTATAGGTACAATCTCATAATCAATAATGCCCCCAGTGAATCTCAATATCTACTTCAAGAGTTAAAGTAGGCTAGGCAGTTCCTTAGTGGGAAATTGTCTTTCAATGAGCGAGAAGCCCTAGCAGGCTTCAAGTGTAGCAGGCCTTAAGCGATCAAGCCTCAAGTGTAACAAACTTTACATGGAGAAGCCTCGAGTAAGAAAGCCTTAAGTATAATAAGCCTCAAAAAGCCTCGAGTAAGAAAGCCTTAAGTATAATAAGCCTCGAAAAGCCTCATGCATAGTAAACATCTTGTTCCATAAGCCTTAAATGAAGTAAGTCATAGCTAACCTCAAGTATAAGAGAGCTTGCATAGCAGGCCTTAGTAGGCCTTGCACATAGTAAGCTTCTCTTACAATGAGACTTGAGGGGACTTTAGGATCACTATCAAAAGAGACATTGTAGGACTCAAGTACTATTGGCCTTAAGTGAGTAAGCTTTGAGTATAGTGAGCCCTAAAAATAGCATAACTTGTGCATGATTAGGCTTATGAGCAATAGGCCCTAGTAAGCCTTACACATTGTGAGCTTTGTTTGTAGAGAGCATCGAGTAAACACTTGTTTCACCTTTAAAGAAGACTTGTTCCATTCCATGATTGAGAGGGGAGAGTTACCTCACTTACATGGTCAATTTGCTTTACTTAAGAAGTTGCTGGCATTGGGATTAAGTTATTGAGTTGAGTACATTACCATAAAGCCTAGGATGTGTGTAAACCTTATAAATTTTTAGATAAAATCCTAAATCAAACCCAAGTACCTTAGATACTTCCTTGAATCGACAAGGACAAATAAATTTAAAATATATTTAATTATAATTTGAAACTCAAGACAAATGAGAAAAATCCTAATGAGTATTGTATTATTTGAAACCTTAATCGTGTACAAAAATCTTAAACTCAATGTACACTTATTTATAAGAAATTAAACCTAAGCCTAATAAAAACCCTAAATCTTAAACCCTAAGCTTGTAAAACCCAAAAATCTATTCTAATATTAATAAAGCCCCAATTCAATAAAATTATCACTAGATAGATAAAGTCACATAAAATCACTAATGAACGGTAAGAGATAATTTTAAATAATAATAATTAATCAATTACAACCAATTAAATTGATAAATTGCAAATAAATCCTATGTACCCTTACTTGTAGCACCATGCATGTATATGTATAAATATGTTGTTATTATTTCTTTCCTTCTTAATGTATATACATATATACTATTAGTAAATATATGATCTATTATATTATGTATTATGTACATATGTATTTTGTTTAATTAAATACCTTAACTAACTATTTCATTATTTTGTTTAATTAAACCTTAATGTAATTACACTTTAACCATCCCATCATATTAACCAAATCCCTAACTAAATGTTCTATCCTGTTTTTTATCCTTAGAACTATGACAAGATAAAAAAGGATAACATAATCCCCTTACCCCATCAACTTTCGACAAACCCTTCACCCTTCCCTAAAAGACTTTTTTTCAAAACTCAAATCCCCTACACTTGCTTGTAGATCAAGCTTAGGATATATCCGTTGTCTTTCTCTTTTCTTTTCCTTCCAAACCACACAATCAAATACACCACAATACTCGTTCCCATAAGCTTAACATGATTGACATACAAACTCCACCCATCTTCCCTTCATTTCTTCCATTTCTCTTCCCCCTTTCATCTATTTGCTTCATCACATATTCCACTTTCTAACTTTAAGCCCACAAGGGAAGTACTTGGAGCATTAAAGGAGTAGAAGAGGGTCACTCACAAGCTTCCAAAATTCACTACAACTTCTAAAAGAGTAACATAAAAATATTTTTCATTTTCCTTCATGTAACCATCCTTTTCATGCACTTTTTTCTTGTCTTGTATTTAAGTTTCATGTGTATCTCTTAGCTATTTTTATTATATTAGGATAGTTATTATATAAGTCTTAGGACTTGTGCTCATGTAATTTGATTTCCTTATGTACAATAATCAAAATGAAGTGTATATATCATTTATGTGTATAAATTTTGAAATACATGTACTTAGGTAAATATACATGTATATTACACCCTTATGCTAATAGTTATTTACATTTTTTATTATTTTATTTTATTTTGTAGAGGTGAAATATATGTACAAAAACTCCTATAACAACTATAATAACNTAGGTAAATATACATGTATATTACACCCTTATGCTAATAGTTATTTACATTTTTTATTATTTTATTTTATTTTGTAGAGGTGAAATATATATATATATATATATATATATGGAAATATACATATTTAGGTATATGTATAGAAATTTCGAAAATAATATATATAATTATATATATTATGAAAAATATAAAACTAAACATAAATACACCGATATGTACATGCTTGTATAGATTTGGTATATATATATATTATTTTTTTGGGTTTTGAGTGTATATATACAATAATATATGTATTTACATGTATATAAGTATATTTTGTATATAAATATGTACATTAGTATTATTTTTCTTTTATTTTTTATGTTGTTTAATTATTTTATGGTAAAATATATATATTAATATTATAAGCTAACAAAAATATTTAAATTAACAAAACTAGAAAGAGTCCCTAAGGAAATTCTAGAGGTTGCCACATCACCATCAAAATTTTCTAACCTCAAATTTTATTTTTATGAATAATAATAAATTAATTTAGAATTATTATTATTATAATAATTAGAATAATTAATAGATTAGGGCCTAAAGATGTGAATTAGGGAAAAAAAACACAAAATGGACAATAAAGCCTACAACCAAGTTTGACCTAGGAAGAAAAGTATTCAAAAATTTTTATTTAAATAAAATATGGACAAAAATACACAAATAAATTAAGTCCATAACTTGTAGAATTGAAAAACTTAAAGAAAAGGCTTATTTTGTGCTAATAAACCAAGATCTTAGCCCAAAAATAAAAATAACAAGCAAATATAAAATTTAGAAAAATTAATTAGGCCTAAACAAAATTTTAGAAAGCCCATTAGTCAATAAGACAAGTTCGATCAACATTTAAGTTCAAAACAAATATAAAAGCTCAATAAGAAGTCCTAAAAATTTTAGATGGACCCAATAGGAATAAAATAGATAAAAGTTAGGCCTACAAAATTTTAAGCTTAGTATTAAAATTTAAGTAAAGCCCAATTAATAAAATCACTAAGAAAAGCTCGTAAAAATAATTAAAGAATAATTGGGCTAAAAAATTACAAAATTCATAACTCATCAAGCTCATATAAAAAAAGTGGGTCCCAACATTTAAAACAGACTCTACTCCATAAAAGTACATTAAAAAATGATAAAGATTGACTATAAAGTCATGAAAATTGAATTTAAAATAAAAAAGTTATACACAATTAAAAAAAAAGTTTGAATTGAGAAATTTAAGTAAGACAATAGAAAATTGGTTAGATTACTAATTAGACATTTAGATAGTTTATTTCTCTTACTTAGATACTTATTACACTTTTATATTACTTAATTATTAGGTGATCCCGACTAAGATACCAATTTACCTGCTAACTAATATGACCCTTGACCATCATTATAGTCGAGTGAGTATTTCTGACAATTTCATACTTGTTTGTGACTGTAGATATTTATATTTAAATATTATTAATAAATTGATTAATGTTTGGGGCTCGGGATCCGCATGTGATTGTTATTGGTTGTTCGCTATGTGAAAATACTTTAAATTATTGTAACAAATTGATTGCTACATTATAGATAACTGTAGAAATTTACTTGTTTATGATACTAGTTGATCACTTTATAATTGGACTTAATCATACTAGGCTTAATTAATTAATTGGATCGTACATAAGCATGCATTTCATTATTATTGTTCCAGCTATTACATTAGACGGAGGTAACGAAAAGCCATTGGAGGGTTGTATCTAATTAAAATTAGTGTATTTTAGTAAGGTATACTCAGATAACATGACCTTATCCTGGCCCTCTAGCTTACTAAGTGATGGAGGTCCTAATCACCTAGCTAAAGGTTAAGTCCAAAGGCCTCTGTTTAGGAGGGAGTGTATAATGTGCCTAAGATTTTAGTAATCTCTAAGACTTATGGTAGGAGATAAGAACCAAATGAGTTTTTCAAAATATTGAAGAAAATAGAATGGATAGGTTAGTGAACTGATTGTAGTGGCTTACGTGAAGCTACTTAGAGAATATGATTCACTAATGAACACAACATGACTTGACACTACACTTGATATAACGTACAAGTTAATGTTAAGGTCCATCCATCATTAATCTTGAGTTACTTAGTAATATTAGATAAGAGTGTACGAAAATGAACTTAGAGAGGAATATCTTGCAAGAATAAGTATATTTAATATCTGAAAGGAATGTATGATGATGCGGTTACAAAGAGAAGTGACTATTTATAGTAAGTCCTTAGAGCAACATTACAAAAGGGTATATAGGAAAAGAGATTCTTAGTACATACAAAAAAAGATAAATAGGACAAATGACAAAAGAGGAAAATTAGTACAATATCAAACAAAAGGATAAGTAGTAGCAAGATATTGGTTCTATACTGGGGAGCCTATAGGTGAAGTAGTTGTGCTGGGCTTGTTGTTACAGACGTGGTTAGTAGTATCAGGGATTGTCGAGGTGAATAATAAGCACTGCTATACAGTAGTAGTAGATATAATAGGCCTAAAGAGCAAGAGTCAGCATAAAAGGGCCTTGGCATTCGGCTAGTGAACCTTGTCACTCGGTAGGTTGACATCGGTATAAAGGGGTCCTAGTGATTGGAGTAGTGCTATATGATTGAAGTCCTTAGCCTTAGCACTTGGCAGGTCAACCTCGACACTCGGTAGGTCGACGTCAACACTTAGCAGGTTAACCTTAGCACTCAACAGGTAGGGTTCAACATTTAAAGTTGTACAAAGCAAGGTATAGTCGAGCTAAGCTCTTAAGGAGTTCTTCCCCCATTCCTTGGTTTATTGTGCCTCATCTTCGACAAGCTGATGAGAGAGAATCCTTCTAATAAGTGATTGAAGGCTTTGGAGGCACGCAAGAGTGAGAAGGCTACAAGTCGTCAATCCATTAATGTGTACTATAGAGGCCTACTTACAACCATGCTCGCAACTTAGTTTTTTAAAACCATAATTTGATAAAAATTATTTTTCTTGAAATGAAAAACGTAGAGTTTCGTAGTTTGGTAAGTTCAGATACGGTACTTGGATTCAATTGTGCTATGTATTTTCCAACCTTAACTTTAGAAGGCAGTAAATCTGAGTTGTATACCACACTTGATCAACTATATATATTTGTGTGGCATTCTGCTTGATTATGCATTCATGTGCTTGCAATTAACTATTTGACAACTTATTTGTCGGTGTAGTTGAAAGATATCTCACTAAGTTTTATAACTTATACCCCTATAGGCTTTTGTTGTACAAGGATGTCTTTACAGTACTAAGCTGAGGCATGCCTGAGGTTAGTCTTAAGCTTTTAAGGAAAAATGTGTGGAGGATGAGAGCCTGAGAGAATATGAATATTTTGTAGGACTCTTTGTTTGTATTTGATATCTATTATGTATTTTTATATTTAGTAGCCATGTAAGACTGCTATTTTTATTACTATAGTTAGACTACTCTTATTTTGGGGACTTAGAGTCCCGTATCCTTCTAATTGCTAGATTTATGTATGAAAATTTATATTATTATATTTACTGCAATATTATCTTAACTTACATAGCTTATGGGTAACTAGTGAGTGTGGTTGCCTTATAAATTGCATAAAAGGTCGATGAGTGGCAAGTGTGCCAATCTATGATCTTTCTATGGTACACATCGACCTACCATAATTAGGTTGCCCCTCGAGTTGTGACAATGTAGTTCTCTTAAAGAAGACCGAGATCCTTCCTACCATCATTACTTTTATTTAACTATAGTTCTTACATGAGTGAGATGGAAGTGTAGCATGCTAAGATCCATAATTGCATCATTACTTCAATTCAATAGTAGTTATTGTACTTATATAAGATGTCAGGGCATTGCTTGGGCTTAAGGCATAGGAGTTGTGATGCTAGGGCACTGCTTAGGCTTGAGGTATAAGAATCGAGACACTAAGGCACTACTTGGGCTTAAGGTATGAGAGTTGAGATGCTAGAGCATTGCTGGAGCCTAAGGCATGGAAACTAAGATGCTAATTATTACTTAGGCTAAAGGCACAGAGCTAAGATGCCAAGGCATTACCTAGGCTTGAGGTATGAGAACCGAGATGCTAATGCCTTACCTAGGCTTAAGGCATAAGAATTGAGATGCTAGGGTGTTGCTTAAGCATGATATGTGGAAGCTGAGATGCCAAGGCATTGCCTAAGCTTAATGTGTAAAAGCTATAATGCTAGGGCATTGCTTGGGCTTAATGCGTGGAAGTCGTGATGCTAGGGCATTACTTAGGCTTGAGGTATGGAAGCCAAGATGCTAAAGCGTTACCTAAGCTTGAGGTACGAGAGCCAAGATGTCAGGATGTTGCCTAGGCTTAAGGTACGAGAGTCGAGATGCCAGGGCATTACCTTAGTTTAAGGTACAAGAGCTGAGATGCTAAGGTATTGCTTGAGCTTAAGGAAAGTAAGCATGTAAAAGATATAAAATACATAAATGAGCAAAAAAAAAAAAATAAAACTTTCATTATTAAGTAACGAAATTTTCTCTTTTTTCTTTCTACAAAAAATAATGTCATAACTTGAGTCCATTTTCTATACTTAACAAATCGCTAATCACTTTTGGAGGACTCGTATGCTACCATATAAGTATCATGGCTTGGGAAAAGGTTGTTGTGAATGTCGTTATCTTCGATGACAAACTCTCGATTTTGAATCCTTTCTTAGAATATCCTTCTTAAGCTTTGACAATCCGTAGTGGGATGACCTACTATTCTATGAAACCAACAATATTTAAGATTTCTTCTTTCCTTCTCTAATAGGGATCACAGACTAATCACGTGCTCCTAAGATCGTGGGCTTGCTTAGATGGCTTGTTGAGCTATTCGAGGTGAATTGAGTATCGAGGAGAAGTGCATTTTGTAGTCCAACTTTCCGAGTTACTTTGCTCCCCACATCATCTAAGAAGTTACTAAGGTGACGAGTCGAGGTTTTGAGTTAACTTCTCCACCACACCACAGTCCAAGCATTGAATCAGGATGCTACCAGCCTGACCCATGCCGAAGTCGAGTTGACAATTGCTAGGAGCCAACCACTTGAGGCCGACTCGAAAATGAGTTGACCCTAAACCAACCCTTATCTAGTCCTAACTATTTGAGCTGCCAAACTACTGACGCCGACCTAGCTTGATCGGGACCTACCTTTGCTTGTCTAGCAGTGTCATTAAGACCACAAAATGACTAAACCATGCTCGTCTTGCCCTTTTTTTTTTTTTTTTTTTACAACTGTACAGTCTTTTCTACCATTAGATGTTCTTTTTGCATGATTACATCGATATCCTTATAAATTATTCCCCTTTTTCCTTTACTAGTAGGGATCTTTTTTGTAATTTACTCTCACCTAGGATTTACCCTCATTAGGTTATATAAATATTTGTACATTGTAATAGTTGCAATAGTTATCGCATTAAAATTTTTAGATATACTCTCTTGAGCTAGGTGTTTTCCTGCTTACTCTCGAGCTACTCTTATCTAGCACATTGAGCATAGACTAGTGATAAATGACCTCCAACCATACTTGTACACCATATCAAATGTGACTCGAGCTCATGTGAGGTATCAGTGCATCATATCCATCGTTAGTGTACGAAACCCCTTGTTCAACTTTCGATTATCATTTATCTTTGAGACCTTCTCATAGTTTGGACCTACCTCATTGGTTGATGTGATACCGAATGTTGTATGTTCATCCACACCAGATCGTATCATCTTCATATCGGAGCTTAGCTACGCTTGAAGCTAGATTCTGTTACTTTGTTCTTTGAGTAGTTTGTCACAGTTTTCAAGTGTTAAAAGTCATGTTGTTAACATTAGAGTTTGGGTAATAGAAAGGTGTTCATGAAAATTCGGTGCTATGTTTTCCCCTGTTTCTCCTATGCAAAATAGAGTGTAGTTGTTTGTTTGTTGTGTAGTTGTCTTGGTGTTGAGAGTATTAGTTATTGATCTACTATTGTTATTCACAGAAAGAACCTTGAGTAGTATTTTAAACATCAATTTTGTTGGGTAATCAACAATGTTGGATTTAAGTGTTCAAGGAACTCTAAGAAACCAAGAAAGTGGTGCTTGAAATGGCCAAGGGTAAGAAGGAAGTTTCATACCTCAATTAGTAGGTAATTGATTGGATAAGCTCACCGACATAGTAGTTAGTTTGGTGACTATTATCTAAGAAGATAGACAACAAGCTAGAAATAACCCAACCAGAGGACATGAGCAACAAAAGTGAGGTAATGGTCAGTTTGATTGAGTTAATGCCCTAGCTCGACTACTTCAAGTTGAAGGAATGGGTAAGGATGTTAAACGAAGGCTAGCACTTGAAGAAATTGAGGAAGAAGAGGAAGAAGATGATGAAGCAAAGGAATATTATGAGCTTGAAGAAAGAAATGTACAAGCCCGTAGAGTTGAAGGGTTGAGGATGCATATTCTAAGCTTTTCTAGAAGTAATAATGTCGATGACTACCTAGATTGGATAGATAAGATTGAGAAGCAATTTGAATACCACGAAGTATTAGATAATGTAAAGGTTGGACTTGCTATGTTAAAGTTTACTGGTTATGTTACCCTATGGTGGAAGAACTTACAGGCCACCCGAAGAAGAGAAGGAGAATGTGAGGATAAGAGTTAGGATGAGATGAAGAGGGTCATAAGGAGGAGATTTGTAATGAGCAACTATTTGCAGGATGCCTTTAAAAGATTACAGGAGCTAAGGCAAGGAGGATTGACCATTGAAGCTTATGTTAAAGAATTCCAAATGTTAATGATCTGATGTGAAGTCAGTGAGCTAGAAGATCGAAATATATCTTAATTCCTCGGTGGACTAAAGTACAAGATTGAAGATATCTTAGAAACCATAGATATTAGGTCACTTGATGATGCAATCCGAGCGACCTAGAAGATAGAAAGGTGTTGAATAGGAAGGTTCTAACCACTCATTAGCTGATCTAGCAGTAATCGAACTATTCTGAACAAACATGTGTGATCGGAATCAAGTAAAGTTGCTAAGATCTGACTCGCTCAGATTACTTAAGCAAAAGAGAAGGAAGTCTCAAGGAAGTTTGAGAAAGGCCAAAGTTAGAGTAGGAAGACAAGTGAGATCAAGTGTTTCAAATGCCAAAGATTTGGACATATGGCCGCTTAGTATCCGAACAAAAGAACTATGATGATCCGCGATGAGGTACTGATAGTTGACGTAGACAATACTGACGAGGAAGTAAAGGAGCTAAAAGAGGACAAATGGAATGAGCTATTCCAGGAGGAAGTCATCTACAGTATGGAAGGAAACTTTATGTTGGCTACTCTAGTGTTAAGAAGGACAATAAGTGTTAGTCTTATACCCAAGGATGAACAGGGGGAAAATCTCTTCCACATTGGATGTAAGGTGAATGAGTCATTGTGTGCCTTGATCATTGATAGTAGGAGTTACACCAATGTAGCCTTTGCATTTATGGTCCAACAATTGAAATTACTAACCAAGGCCTACCCAAAACCTTATAAGCTACACTGGCTCAGTGATAAATAAGCCTTACAAGTGAACAAATAGGTGTCTATGCTGATCTGTATTAACAATTATCGAGATGAAGTGCTTTATGATGTGTTGCACATGAGTGTATCCTACATTCTACTTGGACAACTATAGATGTTTGATTGAGTAGTGATATTTGATGGAAGGATGAATACATATTCCTTGGCGCATAAAGGCAAGAGGGTAAAATTGAGTCCTATGATTGCCATGCAAGTAATGATCATGTAGTCCTAACTAAGCTGAACCCTGAAGAAAGAGGCTTTAGTAATAACTCAAATTAAGTTGAAAAGAGAGATGGAGCTTAGATGGCTGACCTTTTTTGATGGTCTGAAGAATATTGGAGATGAGGTCTGAAGAGAGGGAGCAACCTACTAAGGTGAAAATGTTATTGGAAGATTTTGCTGATCTATTCCTAAATGAGCTACTGGAAGGTCTACCTCTCATCCAAGGTATCGAACATGCAATTGACTTGCAACCAGGAGCCGTACTATCGAATAAGCTTACTTACATGCTAAATCCTGAATAGGTTGCTAAACTATAGAAACAAGTATATGAGTTGATAAGGAAGGGGTATGTATATAAGTCCCTTAGCCCTTGTGTTATGCCAGCCTTGTTGGTGCCAAAGAAAGATGGGTCTCAGAGAATGTGTGTAGATAGCTGAGCAATTAATTAAATCACCATTAAGTACAGGTATCCTATACGAAGACTTGATGACATGTTAGATGAGTTGAGTGAAGCAAGAGTGTTCTCCAAAATTGACCTCAAATTAGGATACTATTAGATTTAAATGTGCGAAGGTGATGAGTGAAAGGCCGCATTCAAAATATGCCATGGATTATATGAATGGCTTGTAATGCCATTTAGATTATCTAACGCATCGAGCACATTTATGCGCTTGATGAATCATGTGTTCCAAGAATTAACAAGGAAGTTTGTCATGGTTTATTTTGATGACATGATGGTGTATAGCCTTGACTTGAAGGTACACTAGCAGCATCTTTGTAAAACTTTAAGCTGAACAGCTTTATGCTAATCTGAAGAAGTGCGAATTTTGTTGATCCAAAGTGATATTCTTGGGATTTGTTGTAAGTAGTGATGGCATACGAGTTGATAAAGAGAAGATTAGATTGATCACCGAATGGTCAATGCTGACCACTTCGATCGATAGGAGGAATTTCCATGGTCTGACATCATTTTATCGTAGGTTTATGAGGAATTTTAGTACAATTGTAGCTTAACTCACTGGACTCTTAAAGATGAATATTGAATTCAGATGGGGAGAGAAGGAGTATAGGAGTTTTAAGGAAGTAAAAGAGAGGTTGACTAGAGCCCCTATTTTAACTCTACTAAGCTTTGAAAGAGTGTTTAAAGTAGAAAGTAATGCATCCAGACTAGGCATAGGTATCGTATTGATGCAAGAAGGCTAACTTATTGCTTACTTTAGCGAGAAACTTCAATGAGCTACACTCAACTATTCTATCTATGACAAGGAGTTTTACTCCTTAATTCAAGCCTTAACAGTGTGGTAGCACTATTTGTTACCTAAGGAATTTGTGATCTACACCAATCATGAATCCTTGAGATATTTGAAAAGCCAACCCAAGTTGCCTAAAGACAAGCCAAATGGGTTAAGTTCATGGAAGGTTTTTCTTATGTTGTAAAATATAAGAATGGAAAGAACAATGTAGTGGCCGATGCCTAATCGAGACGATATTCTCTCCTGATTGAGTTACAGACTAGGCTACTTAGCTTTTTAACAATAAAGAAATTGTATGCTAAAGATCCATACTTTGGTCCCATCTATGCTAGATGTGAGGAAGGAAGAACACTAGATGACTATTATAGGGAGGATTGATACTTATTCAGGAAGAGGAGCCTATGTATCCCAACCTACTCGATGAGACAATTTCTAATACGTGAAGAGCATAAAGGAGGATTAACAGGACACTTTGGCTAATATTGAACCCATGAGGTACTATCCTCAAGATTCTCTTGGCTAAGGATGGTGGGAGATGTCCAATCTGTGTTGGAAAGGTGTGCAACTTACCGAAAAGCAAAGACCCGAGCCGAGCAAGGACACTATCTACCCTTTCTTATCTCGACCAAGCCATAGTTCGGGCTAAGTATGGATTTCATGTTAGAATTATCGAGGACATCTTGAGGGAAGGAGTCTATTATGGTGGTTATGGATTGATTTAGCAAGATGGCACATTTCATGCCTTATTCCAAACCTAACGATGCTTCAACTATCTCTTTTCTTTTCTTATAGGAAATAATCAAGCTTTACAAAGAACCTAGAACCATTGTTTTTGACCAAGACTTAAAGTTCATGAGTCACTTTTAGAGGACACTATAGAGACGAATGGAAATCAAGCTATTGTACAACATGTCCTGCCAACCCCAGATTGATAGACAGACTGAGGTTATTAATAGAACAGTGGGAACTTTACTACGGGTTGTTGTTAGATGAAACATGGTTGATTGGGATCTATGTCTACCTATCATTGAGTTTGCTTACAACAAGACTGCCTACAATATGACGAGCATGTCCCCCTTTAAGGTTGCCTATGGGTTTAACCCTAAGCTCCTGATGGACTAAGTACCCTTGTCGAAGCCCGATGATAATCTACTGGCTACAGAGAGAGTCGAAGCCATTATAACCATGCACTAAAAGGTAGCAGAGCAATTAAGCTGAGTTGCTGCCAAGCTTGAGAAGTAAGGCCGAGGACAAAAGAAGAGAGAATTTAAACTAGGTAATCTGGTCTAGATCCACCTCAACAAGGAACGATTTCTAAACTTGAGGAAGAGCAAGTTATCTCCTAGAACTGACGAACCCTACAAAGTGTTTGAAAAGATCATCCTAATGCTTATAAGATTGAACTACCTAAGAATACGGAGTTTTGGACTCTTCAATATTGTCGATCTCCAACTGTACACTCTTGAGGACGAAAAACTTAGAGCCGAGTTAGATATGATCCCAAATCTCAAATAGCCCAAAAGGGATGATAGGAATCACGAACCAATCATGCACTTTCGAGCTTGTAGGCTTACTTAGATGGCTCACTGAGTTATCCAAGGTGAATTGAGTGTCGAGGAGAAGTGCATTCCGTAGTCTAACCTATTAAGTTACTTCATTCTTTACATCATCCAAGAAGCTATTGAGGTTTCGAGACAACCTCTCCACCATACTACAGTCTAAGCATTGAATCATGATGCTACCAACTTAACTTATGTCAAAGCCAAGCTGACAACTGCTAGGAGCCAACCACTTGAGGCCGACCCAAAAATGAGTTGCCCTTGAGCCAACCCCTGTCCAGTCCTAACTATTTAAGTTGTGGAACCATTGATGCTAACTTGACTTGATTAGGACCCACCCTTGCTCAGCCAGTAGTGTCATTAGGACCATAAAATGAGCAAACCACACGCGTCTTGACTTTTTTTTTTTTTTTTTTTGACAACTATACAGTCCTTTCTGTTATTGGATATTCTTTTCACATGATTACATTGATACCCCTATAAATTATTCCCCTTTTTTCCTTTACTAGTAAGGACCTTTTTTGTAATTTACTCTTACCTAGGATTTATCTTAATTAGGTCATATAAATACTTGTATATTGTAATAGCTATAACAGTTATCATGTTAAATTTTTCAGATATACTTTCTTGAGCTAAGTGTTTTGTTGCTTACTCTCGAGGTACTCTTATTTAGCTCATTGAGCATGGACCAGTAGCAAGTAACCTCTAGTCACACTTGTACATCATATCAAGTGCGACCTGAGCTCGTATGAAGTATTAGTGTGTCATATCCATCATCGGTGTACGAGGACCCTTATTCAATCTTCGACTATCATTTATCTTTCAAACCTTCTCGCAATTCGGACCCATCCCATTGGTTCATATGATACCGGACGTCGTATGTTCATCCATGTCGAACTGTATCATTCTCCATAGGTTGGTGCTTAACTCTTGGCAACTTGATAGCTTCATCTTGTAGCCAATGGTTGAGGATAACATGTACCTTGCTCATTAGGCATGAAAATGAAGGAGCTTTTACATCTTTCTTAGGTCTCATATGACCATTAAAGTCCTCACTCCAAGCCAAGGACACAGATGTTACTTATTTATTGAGCTTGTTATTTTCCTTTCGCTGCCTCTTAACAAAATTGTTTATCTAATGTGCATTCTCACTAAGTGTAGTGAAAGAACATAAGGAGAGGTTCTCCAAGTGTATAGCATACTCAAGGAAGATCCCATAGATGTAGATCTTAATCAGTTCTCTTTCATCATAGACATCTTAAATGTCTAGAGCGCATTTTATAAAGTGTTCTATAATCCATCAAATCCTCTTTCTAGTTCTATCATGTTCTTTACATGTCTGTAATAGTAACTCACTCTTAAGTGGAGAAGGATTTATCTAGGAAAAGTTTGCACATAGTTCCCAATGAATCAACTAATCTTGAGAAAAGATTAACCGGTGTATGCCTTCTCTATTAGTGATTTGAAGAACTATTTGAGCTTCAGATCATCATTAAGTCTTCAAGGCTCCAATATTTCAATAGGTATCCCTTAAGACTTCCCTGCTTACCATTGAATAACATGAATTTAGGATTTCTATAGTCCTTAGGGTAAGACTTTGTTACAATGTGTTAATGATATTAGAGTTTCCGTTCTAGTACTCTTGATAGGAATCAAGCTGTTAGGCCTTTGACCTGCAGTTGAGCTTAAGGACTAGAAGGGCTAGCCAGCTGAATCCTCCTACTCCAATTAACTCCTACCGAAGCCGAGTATCTCTTTGCTGAGTCACTTTGTATGCTGACACAAATGACTACCCATTTCTCTAAAGTGTACCAAATTGTAGATTATCGAGATAATAGCCAAACCATTTACGATTACTCACTTACGTCTAAGTCAACTAATGACTCGACATCACCCTTACCGAGAGACCCTAGATTGACCCTTTGCCACCCATGCTTGGATAAGTAATCTTAATCGTACACTTTTGTCCGCATCTTCCAATGGCCTCGCCAATGTATCTCTGCTATGTATACAAGACCGTGTATAGAGTTTACTATACTAATCATTACTTTTCTTGAATATTCATTTTACCCTCTTATATTCTTGTACATTACTTTTAGGATAATACCCTCTTTATCTTTTTCCTTTTAAGCAAGTTGCCCTAACTTTCAAGTATAAATATTCCTTATATTTGTAGCTATAAACATTAGATTATCATCAATACAACTGAATATTCTTCTCTATGTAAACACTATTTATTTATTCTCATTTTACTCTTATCTTAACTCTTAAGCAAGGCTAGGTGGTGAGTAACCTCACTTGACCAATTTGTACATCATATTGAGTTATGCTGTGAGTCATCAGAAGTTTTATTGGTGCATCATATCCTTTGGAACTATTCGCAGGTTTTGCTTACTCTTTTTTATTCACTCTTTTGGATACTCCCAACCATTCCTTTCAAGCTTTCGACAAGCTCAGACTCATCTAGCAACCGGCCTTGTCTATTCTTGGTCACAGTCCACATCATCTTGGTATTAGAGTAGAGGTTTCCCCTAAGTTATAGTTTGTTTCAAAGTTCTATCTATACTCTATTTTGCGTGCGTAGAGCATACCAAGTTACTGTGTTCATTTATTTGTTGTATTTGTTAGTTGTTAATTTTTTGGTTGTGGAAGTGTTTGCTGAAACACTTAAGTGAAGAGTTTAACCTTCAAGTTTGAATGGGTCTACAAGTATGGATGAATACTTAGAATGGGAAGAGAAGGTAGAACGTATGTTTGACTATTACCAATATGAGGATTATGAGAGAGTGAGAACTGTTACTATTGAGTTCTTTAGATACGCTGCCATGTGGTGGGAGAATTTTCAGACTATGAGGAGAGGAGAAGGTTATAGAGAGATTAATAGTTGGCATGAGATGAAGAGAATACTTAGAAACAGGTTTTTGTCTAATACTTATTTGTAAGACACTTTTACTCGGCTTTAGGAGTTGATACAAAGAGGTCGATCTGTTGACGAATATGTCTAAGAGTTTCAAATGCTTACAATCTGCTGTGAAGTGGAGGAACCACTAGTATGAATAATCTTTAGGTTCATTACTAGATTGAGAGGTGACATTCGAGACATTGTGAAACTCCAATGATTCACCACAATGGATGAAGCTATTCGAATAGCTCAATAAGTGGAGAGGTACAAAAGAAGTTGAGTACTGGCTAGATTGCTGACTAACCGACTAAGGTAGGGAAGTTACTGAGCTTAGTCAAGTACTAAGTTGATATGAAAGGTGGATGTTCAAACCGAACAAAAGGGCCGACTTAATAGTAACATGTCAACCCGTACTTATGAGAAAGGGCAAGGATCTGGTAGGAAGACAAGCCAGATTAAGTGCTTTAAGTGTTAAGGGTTTGGACATATGGCTACTTAGTACCCGAATTGAAGGACTATGTTCATCAAGTGAGATGTTTCGAAGCTAGAAGTAGAAAGTACTAACAAGGAACCTAAAGAGGAGAGCACTGTTGAGAAAAAAGCTATTAAGAAAGAATTGATTGAAGAAGATGTGTTTGCTGAGGACTTAGATTAGTTGATCATGATTGTTCAATGCACAAGGAACATAGAACCCTTACGCGGGGAAGATCAGAGAGAGAATTTGTTTTATACCACCTGTAAGGTAAATGATCAGGTGTGTGCCTTCATTATGGATAGTGGTAGTTGTACCTATGTGGTATCAGCTAATCTTATTACAAAATTGAAGTTGCCAACTATTGTACACCTAAGGTGGTACAAGTTGCATTGGTTGAGTGAAAAAGAAGCACTACGTGTCACTTGGCAAGTACTATTGATGATTACTATTAGAAATTACTCTAACTAGATTCTTTGTGACATACTGCCTATGTGTTCCTCCCATATGTTACTAGGTAGACCGTTGCTGTTTGATAGGAGAGTTATTCATGATGGATATTGGAACATGTATATGTTTAAGAAGGATGGTTGAAAGATTATACTAAACTAGATGCCACCAAGAGAAGTTAATAAAATGCAGGCCAACCTTGCTCGCGGATCAAAGAAGACTTTGCTGATGAGTATAGCTGAGCTCTAAGAAGCCCTTAAAGTTGATGCGCTACCCTTCATGTTGGTCAGGTGACTATTAGAATTAAACAAGTGGGGTGAACTACCCTAGGAAGTAAAAGAGTTGCTAGATGAGTATACCAATCTGTTGCCAAATCAGTTATCCGAAAGACTACCCCTATCTGAGGTATAGAACATTACATTGACTTAATACCTGGTGCCACTTTGTTGAATAAGCCAGCCTATTGGATAAGTCTCGTATAGGCTTTTGAGCTCCAATGGTAAGTTAATGAATTACTGGAGAGAGGGTATGTTAAGGAAAATTTTAGCCCTTGCATTGTGCTAATGCTTCTAGTGCTGAAAAAGGATGGAACCTAATGAATGTGTGTTGATAGTTGAACCATGAACAAGGTTACAATCAAATACAAGTATCTTCTCCCAAGGTTGGAAGATATGTTAAATGAATTGAGTGGAGCTAAGGTCTTTAATAAGATTGATCTAAAGTCTGGCTACCATCAAATTTGCATGAGGTTAGGAGATGAGTGGAAAACTACTTTCAAAACTTGGCATGGACTTTATGAGTAGATGGTCATGCTGTTTGACTTATCAAATGCCTCGATTACTTTCATGAGATTGATGAACCATGTATTGAGACATCTAATAGGGAAGTGTGTTTTGGTTTACTTTGATGACATCCTTATGTATAGTGTCGATATGTCAAGTCATTGTGAAAATCTTCGAGCCGTATTGAATATCCTCCGTAACAAGAGATTTTTCAGCAACCTGAAGAAGTGTTGTTTTTGCTAGGAGGAAGTGGTATTCTTGGGTTATGTAGTAAGTGGATGAGGCTTACGAGTCGATGGCGAGAAGATCCGAGCAATCATTGAGTGGCTAACTGTTGATGTGAGAAATTTCCATGGACTGACTTCATTCTATATAATATTCATCAGGAATTTCAACACCCTCATTGCACTACTTATTGAGTTAACAAAGAAAAACACTAACTTCCGATGAGGAGAAAAGGAGGGGAGAAGTTTTGCTGAGATAATGGAAAGGTTGACCTTTGCCCATATACTAGTTTTGCCTGACTTTGAGAAAATATTTGAGTTAGAATGTGACGTGTCAAACATTGGGATAGGCGCTATCCTAATGTAGGAAGGCCAACTAACTACCTACCATAGCAAGAAGCTTAAAGGACCTCAGCTAAATTATTCTATGTATGACAAAGAACTCTTAGCGCTGATTAGAGCATTGTAGGTATGGTGGCATTATCTACTATTGAGAGAATTTGTCATCTATATTAACCATGAGTCCTTGAGGTATCTCCAAAGTTAGACCAAGTTGTTAAGGCAATAGGCGAGATGGGCTGAATTCCTCGAAGGATTCAATTTTGTCATAAAATATAAGTAAGGAAAAAGCAACGTAGTTGCAGATGCTCTTTTGAGAAGGCATGCACTAACTAAACTATAGACTAGATTGTTTGGGTTTGTAAGTATCAAAGAATAGTATTCTGAGGATCTACACTTTGGACCAATACTTGTACGATATGTCGATAGAAGGACCATGGATGACTATCATGTAGAAGATGGATATTTATTTTGAAGAAGGAAATTGTGTGTGTTGACTTATTCACTAAGAGAATTACTGATTAGGGAAGCCCACAGTTGAGGACCCTTCGAGCATTTTGGGTAAAGAAGGACCTATGAATTGTTGAATGGTGGTTTCTTTTAGCCGAGAATGAGGCGAGATGTGCATCAAGTTGTTGAAGGCTATGCTGTATACAAGAGGGCTAAGTACTGAGCTGAGCAAGGGAAAGTAATGCCTTTGCTTATTCTGATGAAACTATGAACTGAGTTAAGCATGGACTTTGTCTTCAGATTACCTCGAACTGCTCGAGGTAAAGATTCTGTAATGGTCCTCGTAGATACATTCAACAAGATGGCACACTTTGTGCCTTTTTCCAAAACTAACGATGCTTCAGCTATTGCTTCTCTTTTCTTGCAAGAAATTATTAGGCTACACGGTGTGTTAAGAATTGTAGTATTAAATAGAGATCCAAAGTTTTTGAGCCATTTTTGGAGAACTTTATGGTGATGGATGGGGACTAAAATGCTATTTAGTACTTCATGTCACCTTTAGATAGATGGCCAAATAGAGGTAGTTAATCGCACTTTGGATTTGCTGCTCTAAGCTATAGTGAGCAAGAACTTGGCCGATTAGGACGTCTGCTTACTAGTGGTCGAATTCGCCTACCACTGAATAGTATGTAACATCACCAAGAAAACTCCCTTTGAGGTTATCTATGGCTTCAATCTGGCGTGACCCTTCGATCATACCCCTTTGCTTGAATCTGAGCAAGAAGACCCTAATGCAAGAGCCTGAGCACAATCCTTTCAGTACATCTACAACAAAGTCACTTAGTAGATCGACTAAGCCACTAGAAGAATGTGAGAGAAGGCTAAAGGTAGGACAGCTAAGCAATTCTAACTGGGAGACTTGGTGTGGCTATACCTTAGTAAGGAAAGGTTTCCAAGCAAGAGGAGGAACAAGCTATCTACAAGAGTTGAAGGACCTTTCAAAATCCTCTAAAAGATCAATAACAATGCATACAAGTTGGAGTTAGCTGAAGACTATGAGGTTTCTGATACCTTCAACATTATCGACCTCAATCCATATCACCCTGATGGAGAGCTGATTGAAGACCATTCAGATTTGATCCTAAATCCAAATTAATATAGAAGGAATGATAGGAGTCATGCTATTAGGCCTTTGACTCGCAGCTAAGCTTGAGAAATAGAAGGGTTAGCTAGGCGGATCACCGTACTCTAGTAGACTTGATGGGAATCGAGCTACTAAGCCATTAACCTGAAGTCGAGCCCAAGGATTGGAAGGTCTAGCACTACCGATTCTCTTATTTCAACCGACTACTACCGAGGCTAAGTATCTCCTTACCGACCCGTTCTGCATGTCGAGCCGAATGACTCCCTATTTCTCGCAAATAGAGTGCTGAGAAGCAGAAAGTCGAGATAACAACCAACCCTTACTCATACCCAACCAAATACTCATTCGACATCATCCTTACCGATATGACAAGAGAGATGCTTCGGATTGACGAGGCTATCCCTACTTAGACAAGTAAACTGTTCATACTTTTTGTCCGTATCTTCCAATGGCATCACTAATGTAGTATCACCATGTGTATAGTATCATGTGTAGAATCCGTTGTACCAATGATTGCTTTCCATGCATATTCATTTTTACTCATTTATATCTTGTATATTACTTTCTTAGGAAATGCCCTTTTTGTCTTTTTCTTTTTTGGCAAGTTGTCCTAACTTATGGGTATAAATACCTTTGTAATTGTAGCTATAAGCTGATATACAAAAATTATCATTAATGCACTTGTGTGTTTTCTTTCCTTGCGTAAACACTTTGTTTACTCTCGGCATCACTCTTATCTTAATCCTTGAGCAAGGCTAGGTGGCGAGTAACCTCATCGGACTAATTCGTACGTTATATTGAATTATACCATGAATCTTCGAAAGTTCCATTAGTGTGTCATATTCTTTAGAGCTGTTCATGGGTTTTGCTTACTTTTCATTCATTATTTATTCCTTTCGCACTTTTCCCCATTAACTCTTTCAAGCTTTTTATAACCTTAGACCCATCTAGTGACCGGCCTTATCTATTCTTAGTCATGGTTCACATCATCTTGGTATAAGAGCAGAGGTTTCGTGTGAGTTGTAGTTAGTTTTTTTAGAAGTTCTATTATACTCAATTTTGTGTGTGTGAAACAGAGCAAGTTACTGTGTTTATTTTAGCTGCCATGTTTGCTAGCTGTTAATTTCTTAAAGTATTTGTTTAAACTTTAAATCTGTGGAGAAAATGATAGACCTAAGTGTGAATATTGGTATGGGAGATGACAATAGTGGAGTTGTCTACCATGGTCGACAGTCTCAAGGAACATCCAGAAGTACTAATGAGAGACTTGATAAAGTGGCTAACCTTTTAGTAGATTTGACCCGAGCTGTTCATGCATTGTCTTGCCAACCGATTGAGGTGACACAAAATACCCCACAAGTTGCTCAACTTGTTAAAGGCTAGAACCTAACTTAACCATTTCAAGGTGGAGGAGTAGGTGGATGAGTAAGATGAAGAATAAACTTAAAAGAGCTTGATGAAGAGGACGAGGAAGAGTATTTCAAAGAAGAGCGTATACAAGTCCCTAGAGCATATGACCATGTGAAACTTCGGATTCTAAGTTTCATTAGATTTGGGAATGTTGATGAATATTTGCAATGAGAAGAGAAGGTAAAGCGTATCTTTGACTATTATCAATTGAGGATTATGAGAAGGTGAGAACTGCTATTATTGAGTTCTCCAGATATTCCACCATGTAGTGGAAGAATTTCCAGGCCATGAGGAGACAAGAGAGCTATTGAGAGATTAATACTTGGCCCGAGATGAAGAGAATACTCAGAAATAGATTCGTATCGGAAACTTATCTTTAAGATACTTTCACTTGGTTTCAGGAGCTAAGACAAGGAGGCTGGACTGTTGACGAGTATGTTTAAGAATTTCAAATGTTTATGATCCGTCGTGAAGTAGAGGAACCATTGGCTCGATCAGTCTCAAGATTCATCACTGAGTTGAGAGATGATATTTGAGATATTGTGGAACTCCAACGCTTTACCACAATGGATAAAGCTGTTAGAATAGCCTAACTAGTAGAAAGGCAAAGGAGGAGCCGAGTATTGACAAGGATGTTGACTAGCTGACCCGGATAAGCAAATTATTGAGCTCAGTTGAGTACCAAGTTGAGTTGAAAGATGGATGTCTGACCCGAACTGAAGGGCCGACCTAATACTAAAGTGCTGACTTGAACTTATGAGAAGAGGCAAGGGTCTGATAGGAAGACGAGCTAGATCAAGTTCTTTAAGTGCTAAGGGTTCGGACACATGACTGCTTAGTGCCCGAATCAACGAATGATGGTCATCAAAGGAGACATCCTAAAGCTAAAAGTAGATAGCATTGATGAGGAACCTAAAGAAGAAGAGGTCTTTACTGAGAAAGAAAATGCCGAGAAAGAATTGATTGAGGAAGATGTGTTTATTGAGGATTTGGACCAGTTACTCATAGTTTTCTAATGTATTATAAACATGGAACTCTCATGAGAGGAAGAGTAGAAAGAGAATTTGTTTCATATTACTTGTAAGGTGAATGATTAGGTGTATGCCCTCATCGTAGATAGTGGAAGTTGTACCAACATAGCATAAACTAATCTTATTTCAAAATTGAAGTTATCAATTGTTGCAAATCTGAGGCCGTATAAATTGCATTGGTTGAGTGAGAAAGAAGTATTACATGTTACGCGGCAATTACTATTATCAATCACTATAGAGAATTACTCTAACCAGATTTTCTGTGACGTACTACTTATATGTGCTTCTCACGTGTTACTAGGTAGATTGTGGTTGTTTGATAGGAAAGTTATCCATGATGGCTACAAGAACATGTACATGTTCGAAAAGGATGATCGAAAGATAACACTAAACCTGATGCTGCTGAGAGAGGTTAATAAATTGCAGACAAAACTTACTGGCGAATCAAAGAAGGATTTGTTGATGAGTAAAGCCGAGCTCTGAGAAGCTATAAATGTTGACGAGCCGACCCTCTTATTGGTCAGGTGACTATTAGAAATGAAGGAGTGGGGTGAACTAACCTAGAAAATCAAGAAGTTGCTAGATGAGTATATCAACCTGTTTCCAGAACTGTTACCTGAGGGGTTGCCCCTAACTCGAGGCATAAAGTACTGCATTAACTTATTACCTAGCGCCGTACTGTCAAATAAGCTAACTTATTGATGAATCCTAAGCAGGCTTCTAAGCTCTAACAATAAGTTAATGAGTTGTTGGAAAGAGGCCATGTCAGAGAAAGTCTCAGCCCTTGTGCTGTGTTGGTGCTTCTAGTACCAAAGAAGGATGGAACCTAGTGGATGTATATAGACAGCTAAGTCATGAACAAAATTACAAACAAATACAAGTACCCAATCTCGAGGTTAGAAGACATGTTAGATGAACTAAGTGGAGCTAAGATTTTTAGTAAGATTGAACTTTAATCTAGCTACCATCAAATCCATATGAGGCTAGGTAATGAGTGGAAAACGGTGTTCAAGACTCGACATGGATTATATGAATGAATGGTCATGCCCTTTAGCTTGTTGAATGCCTCGAGCACTTTCATGAGACTAATGAACCATGTGTTGAGACATCTCATAGGGAAGTGTATTGTAGTGTACTTTGACAACATCTTAGTCTACAATGCTGACATACTGAGTCACTGTGAGCACCTCTGAACCATTCTAGATATCCTTCATATCGAGAGAGTATTCGGTAATCTCAAAAAGTGTTGCTCTTGCTTGGAGGAAGTGGTATTCTTGGGTTATGTAGTCAGTGGAGGAGGCTTATGAGTAGATGATGAAAAGATCCAAGCAATTGTAGAGTAGTTAACTTCTACTACTTGTATCAATGTAAGAAGTTTCCATAGATTGGCTTCATTCTATAGACGATTCATCAAGAGTTTCAATACCCTCATTGCACCTCTTATTGAGTTCACGAAGAAGAACGCTGACTTCCGATGGGGAGAAAGGGAGGAGAAGAGTTTTGTTGAGATAAAAGAGAGGTTAACCTTTGCTCCTAGTATTGGTTATACCTGACTTCGAAAAAATATTTGAGTTAGAATGTTACACATTAAGCATTGGAATAGGCGTTGTCTTAATGTAGGAAGGCCGACCAATTGCCTTCTACAGTGAAAAGCTTAAAAGACCACAGTTAAATTACTCTGTATATGACAAGGAACTCTTAGCACTGATCCGAACATTGCAAGTACGACAGCATTATCTATTGCTGAGAGTTTATCATTTACACTGACCATGAATTTTTGGGATATCTCCAAAGTCAAATAAAGTTATCAAAGCGATAGGCAAGATAGGTAGAATTCCTTGAAGGATTTAATTTTGTAATAAAATATAAGTAGGGAAAGAGCAACGTAGTTACAAATGCTCTTTCAAGGAGACATGCGCTTTTAATCGAATTGCAGATCAAGCTGTTTGGGTTTGCAAGTATCAAAGAGTAGTATTCTGAGGATCCACACTTTGGACCCATAATCATGTGATGCACTAATGGGAGGACAGTGGATGAGTATCATGTGGAGGATGGCTACTTGTTTCGAGGTAGAAAATTATATGTACTAACTTGTTCCCTAAGGGAGTTGCTAATTAGGGAAACCTACAGTGGAGGACTATTCAAACATTTTAGAGAAAGGAGGACTTGTAAGCTATTGAATGATAGATTCTTTTTGCTAAGAATGAGGAGAGATATATATCGAGTTGTCGAAAGTTGTACCATGTATAAGAAGGCCAAGTTCCTAGTTGAGCATGGGAAAGTAATACCTCTACCTATCTCAATGAAGCTATGGACTAAATTAAGCATGGACTTTATTCTTGGATTATCACGAACTACATGAGGCAAAGATTCTATAATGGTCACATGGATCGGTTGAGCAAAATGGCACACTTCGTGTCCTGCTCTAAAACTAATGATACTTCGACTATTGCTTCTCTTTTCTTGTAGGAGATTATGCGAATACACAACGTGTTGAGAAGTGTAGTCTCTGATAGAAACTTGAAGTTCTTGAGCCATTTCTAGAGGATTTTGTGGCGTCAGATGGAGACCAAACTACTGTTCAATACTTCCTATCACCCTCAAACTGATGGCCAAATAAAAGTGGTTAATCGCACTTTGAGATCATTGCTATGAGCTACAATAGGCAAGAACTTGGTTGATTGGGATGCCTGCTTACTAGTGGTTGAGTTTGCTTACAACCGAATAGTACATGACACCACTAAGCAAACTCCCTTTGAAGTGGTCTATGGATTCAATCTCGAGTTACCCCTCGATCATACCCTTGCACTTGTACCCATGCAATAGGACCTTGATGCCTCGGCTAAAGCACGATCCATACTGTAGATCTATGACAAAGCCACTTAGCACATCGACCAAGTTGCCAAGAGGATGTGAGGAAAGACCATTGGTAGGATGGCTAAACAATTATAATAAGGAGACTTGATATGGCTAACCTCAGCAAGGAATGGTTTTCGAGTAAGAGAAGGAACAAACTATCCTCGAGGGCTAAATGACCTTTCAAAATTCTCTAGAAGATTAATGATAATGCCTACAAATTGGAACTGCCAGAGGATTATGGGGTTTTTGATACCTTCAATATTGCCAATCTAAGTTTATATCACCCCGACAAAGAGTTGATTGGAGATTATTTAGATTTGATCCTAAATCTAAATTAACTCGAAGGGAATGATGGGAATCGAGTTACTAGACCATTGACTCGAAGCCGAGCTTGAGGATTAGAAAGTTTAGCACTGCGGATTCTCTTATTCCAGTTGAGGCTAAGTATCTCCTTACTGACCCGTTCTGCATGCCGAGTTGAATGACTCCCTATTTCTCACAAATAGAGTGTTAAGAAGTAGAAGGCCAAGACAACAACTGACCCTTACTCATACCTGATTAAATACTCACTCGGCATCATCCTTGCAAATTTGACGAGAGAGATGCTCTGGACTGACAGGGCTACCCTTGCTTGGAAAAGCAAGCTATTCATACTTTTTGTCCGCATCTTCCAATGGCATTACTAATGCAATATTACTACGTATACAGTATCATGTGTAGAATCCTTTATACCAATGATTGTTTTCCTTATATATTTATTTTTACTCCTTTATATCTTATATGTTACTTTCTTAGGAAATGCCCTTTTTGTCTTTTCCTTTTTAGGGCAAGTTGTCCTAACTTATGGGTATAAATGCCTTTGTAATTGTAGCTGTAAGGTGATATATAGAGATTATCATTAATGCACTTGTATGTCTTCCTTCCTTACGTAAATACTCTATTTACTCGTAGCATCACTTTTATCCGAACCCTTAAGTAAGGCTAAGTGGTGAGTAACCTTACTAGATCAATTTGTGCGTCATATCAAATTGTGTCATAAGTCCTTGGAAGTTCCATTGATATACCATATCCTCTAGAGCTATTTGTAGGTTTTGCTTGCTTTTCATTCATTATTCATTCCTTTCATACTTTCCCCTATTAACTCTTTTAAGCTTTTTATAAGCTTGGACTTATCCAGTAAATAGCCTTATCTATTTTTGGTTACGGTTCTCATTACAACTCTTGCTGAAGCTGAGTGTCTCTTTGCCAAGTTACTCTATATGCCAAGCTGAATGACTGCCATCTCTTTGAAGTGTGCTAAATTGTAGATTGTCGAGACAATAGCCAAACCATTTACGATTACTTACTCACGCTTGAGCTGACTAATTACTTGACATCACCCTTGCCGAGATACTAAGAGAGAGACCTTGGACTGATCCTTAGCCACCCCTCATCGGACAAGCAATCTTGTTCGTATACTTTTGTTCGCATCCTCTAATTGCCTCGCTAATGTATCTCTGCCACTTGTACAGGATCGCATATAGAATTTGCCACACTAATAATTATTTTTCTTGAATATTCATTTTATCCCCTTGTATTGTTATACATTACTTTTAGGATAATACCCTTTTTGTCTTTTTCTTTTTAGGTAAGTTGCCCTAACTTTTGACTATAAATACCCTTTGTATGTGTAGCTGTAAACATTAGATTATCCTCAATATAACTGAATATTCTTCCATGCGTAAACACTATTTGTTTACTCTTATTTTACTCTAATACTAACTCTTAAGCAAAGCTAGGTGGTGAGTAACTTTATTGAATCAATTCGTGTATCATATCAAGTTATGCTGTGAGTCATCGAAAGTTCCATTGGTTCATCATGTCCTTTGGAGCTGTTCATGGGTTTTGCTTACTTTTTTTTATTCACTCTTTCATGCACTCCCCATCATTCCTTTCAAACTTTCGGCAAGCTTAGACCTACCTAACAATCGACCTTGTCTGTTTTTGGTCATGGTCTGCATCAACTCCCATAAATAACTTAGCTTGTATTTCCTTCATATAAACGTCTAAATGTTCTCGTGTTATAAAGGAAGTCCTTGGAGTAAAGGTTGCAGATGTTGGTGGTGGAGTAGGAGTAGCTTTGGGGTAAGAAGTAGATTTACTTGAGGTTAGGATGGTACGATTGGATGGAGGAGCAGAAACACATGAAGATGAAGAGCTACTTGGCTGGACTCTTACATTCTTAAATGCAAGGGTAGGTTGTTATGTAGATTCTAATAGAGGAGTTTAACACACCTTCCTTAATCGAAATCTTCTTCAATAACAAGAGGGTTAACTGGTTAAGTTAAGGTATTAGTACTTGGTTACGTAGCAACGATAGAGTTAGCAAAGCTATACCCTATTGTATGATAGTGGTGGTAGCCAACCCAATCAGGAGGAGTTGGAACATGACCATAAGTTGGTTCGAAGCCTTCATAGCTTCTTGCATTAATCGCATTGTCTATACGGGATCCAAAGGAGCCTTGGGCAACAAATGGTCATGGTTAGTGTTCTCAAGTAGTAGGACTAGATTATGCTTGGTAAGCTTAACATTAATGTTAGGCTCTTGGGATGCGTTATTAGATATGTTAGTTGTTCTCTTCTGAGGAGGTACCATATCTCTATTATCACTTATCCCTAGTAGAGTCACCAAAACGTAGATGGATAGGTTTGATTAGAGTAGTTACGTGTATGCTACGTGAGTGATATGCCATATGTGATTTCAAAGAAGCAAAATGGGAATGATATTTAAAGGGATGATTAGGTGAGAATGAGGTATAAAGGAAGAGTAAGTAATCTCAGTATCTTAAATACATAAGTGATAAACAAGATAGCCTTAGGGAATCTCAAATGTTTATCTTATAGTTTGAGTGAATGAGACCAATTCTTTGTTTGAATTGCTTGTTTGATTTGAAAGAACCTAGTTCTTACAAAGCAATGTTGTTTCTCTATTCTTTAAGAGTTCTAAATAAGCAAGAAAGGCCAGGTATTTATAGACTCTTAGGCATATTGGTGTCTATCGGATTATCTAGGTAATCAATAGAGGCAATATAGCTTGCTCAATTCATGATTATTCAAAATGAGTTAGCTAATGACTCAAGACTAGTAGCCTTTTTTATAGGTGTATGAGCTTACTTGACAAAGGTTAGAGGCAAATGAACTGATCCAATGATCGTATTCTGAGCCCATCGAGCTAATTTTTCCTAAATCCTCTCAATTATGAATCGGATTCCTACGACCTTACCACATAACCTAAAGAGTTATGCCTAATATAAAAATTAAGCTTAAGCCAATAATTAATATGACAATTTTCAATCCTCTACAAAGATCAACATGCCCATATGGTCACTTGAATTGATATTGTGATTATAATTAAACTATATTTCCTAATAAGATTAGAAGGATATGGTAAATAAGTAGGCTTAAGGATATTCAAAGCCACACAAATGCAAGAATTAATTTTATTTAATCATGTTCATTGAAATTTGACAATACCAAGTCTTTATTACTAACACATGAAGGAAAAAGCTTAAGTACATGGGGAGAAACTAGGTTACTTAGTACACCCATGAATTTTACAAACCTTTACTAAATTGAATGAAATAAACATTTGCATAGTGCTCAATGCATTTCTAGGGTTTCCCATAATGCCCTATGCATGTTCCTTAATTTATAACACTACACTTCCTTTTGATCTCTCCCTTTTTACTGGTAAGCACATCAAGGGAACCCATGCCACCCATTGCCTTGGCATATTTAACACCCCCTAATTGACCATATTTAGCATTTATCTTTACCATTCTAGAAGTTTATAGACTTATATATAAGGTTTGATCTGAAACCAACAAGCCGCATTACTTAATCAATTCTTGATAGTACTTATTGTCCAATTTGTTTGGTGTCACTCTTTCAAGTGCTACAGTTGGGTCTACAATTTGGGTCTACATTGTTACTGTTGCTACGTGGTGGGCACCTTTTCTTCAAGAAAGCAGCATATGTAGGATCAAGTGGAGGGTCTTGAGCATTAGTGGCAACAGAAGGGTAGATACGTGGTGAAAAAGATGAGCAGTGAGAAACACCAAAAGAGTGTGCTCCGGATAGTGTGACCATTTCATCTGCCGATAATCCCTTCCTAGCAAAATTGGCGATTAACTATTGAGCATTGAAATTTGGTAGTGGGAGGTTTGGTGCCACTTCAGAAAAGCGGGAAATATGCCCATCACGACAGCCTGCCGGCACATCATAGAATATTCTCCCAACTTTGTAGGAACTGTCACGAGCAGCAAATGCAAGAATATCTACACATGAAACAGTGTTGGGGCATACACACCTAAGCTTGGCCTTAGCCTCATCAATCACCTCAAAACCTCTTAAGCTCAGGTTGTTTGCTTGATGATCTCTTTTTGTTGGATTTCTTGGTGTTGACTTCAGAAGGATTGAACCATCGCAACCCTGAAATCAAAACATTACTTACTTGTAAGCTATGTTTCATCTTTGCGTACCTACTATATTATTAGTACAATTGAGGATTGAGTGTGACACTAGATAGAAGTTGTCATAAGGCCACTTAAAAATAAGTATTAAGAACATATTCACTTTTTTGGTAACACAACCAGAAGGTACACTAGTACCAAAATATGTAAAAATTTAGTGGGTATAATGCACTTCTAGAAAGTATACAATAGTATCAGAAAGTATACAGTGCAACCAAAAAGTGCTAAAAAAAATTGAAAAAAAAAAGCACACACATATTGACTTTTTAGTAAGACTTATTTTTAAGTCGTCTAATGGTGACTTATTTTTATAAACACCTGGCTTTTAACATAACAATAAGATGTATTGTAATAGAAAACATGAAGATATGATGATTTATTTAAGAAACGATACCCTAACAAAACAGTCATGGAAGTGCATTCGGACGGGACCAGCTGCAATGCCAGGATTCTTTGCCACTTCTTTGCTTACAACTTCTCTGATAATATCCTCTGCAGTTGGACATGTTGAGTTGTAGAACCCAATTTGAAGGGAATTGGACTCCATTCCGTAATGCTTTGCTGAGACAGAAAGAGACAAAAACATGCACGAAATGAGCAGCAACCATAGGACTTTCGTTCCATAGCTAGGAAAAAACCTTGTCTTCGAGTTTTGAGTTAGCTAGACTGGAAATTCTCTACTGAAAATGGACCGAATTGTTATGTTAAAGGTGGAGAGAAACTGCTAATCCTAGGGAAGTATTTATAGGAGTCATGCATGACGAATAAGTCTTCAATATATGTGGACGTTGCTCCTACCGCTTTGTATAACGACTATTTATAAAATCCCACTTTCTTTCCTTGACCTATTTTATTTAGATTTGTGGAAACAGTTAGCTCTCACAAAGTCATCGACGAAATTAAATGCTTCCATGAATAGATAACAGAAAGTAATATAAAATTGCAAACAGATATTTCAAAACTCTAGATATATAATTAGTCCAGCAATTCAAGGAAAAAAATACATATGTATATAGTACGATTTCGTCCTCGACAAATGGTCGTTTTTATTCGATAAGTATTTAGTGGTTCTTTAATATACTAGTTGGTTAATGATTATATTGTTTAAGACGGAATTGGCTTATGGTGGATAGATTGACAACTAACTGCATAGTTGGAGCAATATACAAAGATAAGATAACATAGGTGGAAAAATTCTAATATGGAGACTTAGCTCCCAGTGATTGTATGGATATTTTGTGTTAATGGGATTCATATGAACTAGGTGCATCTTAAAAGATCCATTAAGAGAGTAATAAAAGAGAACACTTATTTGGATCGGTGGCAATGAGAAATAGTGAATACAGGGAACAGTATCAATACTCATGCAAACATGTGTTTACTAACAATGAAAATTTTGCTCATGTCAATAATGTGCACAACTACCAATAAAATTGCCAAATATTATTAACAAGTTTTTATTTTTTTCCGATAGTGTATATATGGATGCAAAGTGTGAATAATATTCCCAAATTCTGATGCTTTTAACAAAACACAAGATTAAGACAATCACCTATAAGTAATCCTTTTGCATCTGCAGCAGTACATAATCTCGGTCCCCACGACACATCCATATACATAGCTAGACACAAAAGTATCCGACACAACTTATCCTTTTGGAAGAAAATGTTAAAGTGCTATTAATAGGTTATATGAATCAATAAATGATATGTAAATATTAATAAAAATTTAATACATAAAAATATAATTAGTATGTTTTTTTCAAAAAATAACTTTTTTCATTATTATGTATTAAATTCTTATTAGTATTTACATGATACTTATCGATCTACATAAAATATTAATATAATTGATTCTTTTTTCTCTTTTTGGCACTAAGATGACAAATTATGTGAGCCTCCTAATAATGCAGCAGATGAAATGTGTTTTGTCCTTCAACCCTAAAAACAGGATTGCGGGAAAAACTTCGTCTCACCCCAAAATACAGTTTTTCCTATCATTTTCTTTTTGTTTCCCTTCATGTAACTATTTTTAGTATTTAACAAAACACGAATAGTGTAAAAAATAAAAACATAGATACACAAAATAAAAAAAAAATATGACCGGCGATTAAAGGTGAATAAGGTAAAGGTGTAATAAATCAAATCAAGTGAACTTAAAGCAATAATCATTTAAATTCAACTGAAGTAGAAGTGAGTTTAAGGTCTAAGTTATTTGTGTAATATGTCAAATAGGGCTCAACCTTTATAATACTTTGACCTAACAAACTCAAATCTTGAATCAAAGTTAGTGAAAGAGTTTAATTAAGTTTAAACCGAAAATCCTTCTACATTTTCAGGGTTCCTTTTAGCAAGAAAAATATCAAAGGTTAATTATAGGAAATAATGGTCTATAGTGATCCTCAAACATCGATTATTGATAGAGCAAGATGAATAAGATTTGTTGAAATGTTATTGATAATGAACTTAAGGAGTAAAGGCGCAGAACAAAACTTGTAAATTATTTCCAAAGACTGTTTTGTGCTATTAAACAGTGACGAACGTTGAATTATTTTGTTTCAAGTCGCTCCACCGGCAAAAGTGGCATAGTCATTTATCAACCTTAAACGCTTGCCTCTGTCACCTATCCTATCATAGGCAACCAAAATATTTGGGTGCAATTTTTAGAGGGGAACCTTCGTAATGTTTATCTCTCTCCTTTACCATTTTGTGGGAAAAGCATACCTTAACCAATTAGGGTATCCGATCCAACAGAACTAGATGGCCACCTGATATATAGTTCTCCATAAGGTTTGAGATAGGTTTTAGATGAGAAAAGATTTGATAGTACTAATATATTATGTAAATTAATAAGTAGTATATAAATATTTATAAAATTTTGATATATAATTAATATTTTTTTGAAAAATATATATATTTTTATTTTTATGATGCTCACTAATTCACAAACGAATTGTTGAATTGTGGGCCACTTTTCTTTTTCTTTTTTAAATGCAGTGTTAATACTCAGCTAGAAATAGAATTCGCTAAAACCTAATTTATATCGACTTATATTCCATATTTCAGTTTTTATAGTAACTTATCAACTTTTGCCTTAAATTTTTTATGGGGGGAAAATAAATAAAAGACCTTTATGCTTTACTCCTGATCGTATCATCATTCTTTTAGAATGTGGAGAAAGTTTTCGATTGCTTGAGTTAAGTCGAACAAGAAGGGCAGTTCCATCCAGATTAAGCCAGAGGAATATTCAGTGACGATGAACATCTAGTGTAATCTTTCACTCTTCATCTACCAAGACAACATTTTCCGAAAAGCTGTCTCCTTTGTTCTTAATTCATGGGTTACTACATTTAAGTATTTCATGGGATACATACAGCAGCAAATCACTCAGTGGAAGACTAGAGGCTATCGAAGTTCTGGTAGATGCTGCAGATTACAGAATAATGCTTTCTCGAGTAGACCGCTGGTGGGTTTTGTGTATGCTATCGAAATCCTGCAAGGTTGGAGACGGGCTTTAAAATATCTGATAGTAAAATGGAATGGACTCGTTTCAAAATACAACTTATATCTCTATTTTTTTTTTTTTTTTCCCAGCAACTTATATCTCTATTTAGAAAAGATTTTTAAATATCATTAGTATGGCAGTAATTTAGATGCCATGTGTAAAGGGATAAAAATTGGCTATCCCATCTTTAATTAATATATATATTTAAATATAATTGATGCTTACTTATCCTAGGTAAAAAATAGATGGTATCTTAATATCAATGAATCATTTTTCCTCTCTCATTATAATCTTGCAATTATTGCTTTCCCCTTTCTTTTCGTTGAAACACATATCGGTCTATTAAAACAACAACGGTCGTTGTACAAAGGCATAGCATGACATATCCATGTACTTATGCCGGGTGCAAAACTAGGGATGACTCATCCATCCTACAGTTATTCATATCCTTTTTCAACACAAGGCATGCATCTTCTGGCGGGCAAGATTAAAAATTCAGCACTTCTTGGCTATTCAATCCTTGCTTTTGCCAAGAAATCAGTAGCTACATCTTCTTCACACAGCATCATGCAAAAGCTCAATCCATTAAACTCGCTAGCATATATTCTATAAAGTTTAATAATTGGTAAGCAAATATTCATGTCAAAATCTTTATTTTCAATCCATTCAATAGCCTCAGTTCAATCTACTTCAAGGATAATTTTATCCATATGTAATTGCTTGGCCTTTTCGAGCGCGCTTGCCTATCTCCATCATTCCGCTTCCAGTATCGAGGCAGTTCTTTTGAAAAAACACCACCCAAAACTTGACCCTTCTCATTGCGGCAAATTCCACCAGTGCCAGCAGATTTTCCATCCTCCACTTACTGCTCCATTGCAATTAAGTTTCATCCAAGTGGATCATGGGGTTGCTGCTAGCTTGCTAGGCTTACGTAGCTCCGATAGTTTTTGTTCTTACGGTTGAAATCATTACACATGATATGCTTATGGTATTTGTCCTCCTACCGATGTAATAAATTTGGAGGTAAAGTTAGTTAATGCAAATTATGATTGATTTCAATAGTCTCATGTTACAAGTGTTTTTATCTCAATTCGAGAAGCAATAGTCACCTATTAAACTTCTTAAAGAAGCTTATGAACTTTATTGATTTACTTATACAATAACAAGGGTTATTTATAATAGTCTCAAACTCTACTTTCCTACTAACTACTACTATTAACTACTACTATCAATTAACTAGTTTTTTCTAACTATTTCTCTAATAATGCTTAAGTAATTCTCTAATATCTTCAAACTAATTTTCGATATTGCTAAGCAATTGTAAAATCTCATCTTCTATAAGTAAATAGTAAAAGCTAGGCATGGTAAGTGGGTAAGGCATGCAGGCATGAGCATGATTGGACTTGTTCCAAGGGCTACTAAGGCATGAGCACGTGGAAAAAGTAGAAGGTATAGGCACGAGTGGGCTTAGGCTTAGGCGTATGAGCATAGGCATGCTAGACATGATAAGGTTGATGGACTATCCAATCAAGAGCATGAAAGTAAGTAGGTAGCATGTTACTGTTTTTGAGAAATTTAAATAAACATGGTGCTTTAATTGGTTTTAGTTAAGTGGGGTATTTAATATATTAATTTATTTGTTTAATTAGTTGCCTTTCTTTTTGGAATTATACCATTAAATAATTTTAATTTTTAATTAATGTATTAAATAAGCAAAAAAACATAATAGCTATTTTAATCTCTTTATATCATTCATTTAATCAATCTATTTGTTTTTATTTGAATAATTATTGAAAAGGATGAGGAGACTGGAGAGTGGTCTATAGTTAGATAGCATTCGTAACCATAATGACATCATTAGTGGGAAGATGAGGAGCTTCCATTGGACACTCCTAAAATTGCAAGGTTAGGGAGGAAAGGGAGGTTAATAAGTAGAAGAACGCCAGGTGGTGCTTAGAAGTCCTAAACTAGGTAATTATCCCTTTAATATGCACCAAATGTTACATAAAATAAATGACATATGCGAAAGAGATTTAGCTAGAGCTGCTAAAGAACAAGAGATGTACAACATAGTTAAGGGGTATAAGGTTGATTTTTGAGGAACTTAAAGAGGTACAGAGACAACACTACCAACAAATTAAAGAAATTTGACAATACTAACAAGCGTGTTATAAATTCGTAGGCTTTGTTTTTCTACCCCCACAACTTCCTCCTAATGGCAATCAAGGATAAGGGTAAGGATAAAGACAGCAATAACCATCTACTTCTCCATATATAATATTTAGAGAGATTTAGGATTTTCATTTTTCCTTTTAAGTATTTATTAAATTAGTTAGTACAAATATTGTAAAAGTAAAAAAAAAAAAACAATTTCTAATAAAATGTCCTTGTTATAATTCTTTTTGTACCTTTTGATTTTTTTATTCTTTCATTAATAACATGTCAAAATTAAGTGCTATATTATAGTGTATATACAATTATGCATGCACATATGTCCATATTGCATAATATAATATTACAATATTATATATATATTTATATATTCAATTCATGTACATGTACATGTTCATAAGACTGAGAAACATAATACTATACAATTGTAAATAAATGCTAATGTGTTAATATAATCAACAAATGCGAATTAGATGTTAGCATATAACTACCTGACATAAAACATATTGTAAACCTTAGAAAATCAATAGTTTGAATCCCAATTTAAGTCCAAGTGTCCTAAACTGTGTCATGAGTTGATAAGGTTAGTAATAACGAAAGTTTATGAAATTGAATAAATCGAATATAACATCGATAATTAAAACCTTATAAATTGATCGAAACCTTAAATCGCATATTAAAATTCTAGATCTGATTTATGTACAATTACCCGAAATCGAACCCGAACTTGATTGAAACCCTAAAATTATTACTTTAAACCTATAAAATAATTAAATATTTGTATTTTTTTTATTTACTTACTTTCATTTGTTGATTTAAGTCCCAAAAGCTAAAAAAATTTGGAAACATCAAACCAAAAGTATAAAGTGGGGAAAAAAAAAAAAAGAAAAGAAAAGCAAAGTAAAATAAAACAAAAGCAAAACTAAGAAGAATAAGAAGAAATTAAGAAGAAAAAGAAGAAGGAGGAGAAAAAGAAGAAGAAAATTAAGGATCATACTAACATATTTAGGTAAGTATATTTATTTTAGTTGTATATATGTATATTATATAGTATATGCATGTATATACTAAGTATTTTGTTATATTTTGCTAAATGTTTCATTACATGTACATAAATAGATGTATGGGTAGATAAACAAATATATATGTATCTCTTATGTATGTATAAATATATGTATGTAGATATGTATATATATATATATAAATAAATAAATAAATATATATATGTATATATAAATAAGAGTACATATAGTATGTATTTAGTATTTTCATAAATTAAACATAGATATATATATGTATATATATATGTACACGTGAATATAAATATTTATGTATATATGTATATAATCTTTATTTTCATATATATATATATATATATATATATATATAAGTAAAAGTATTCGTATATTATATATATATATGTATATATATACATGTGCTTCATATTCATGTATACATGTAAGTTATTATTTTTCTTATATATATATATATGTATATGTATATGTGGCGTGAATATGTGTATATATATATATATATGTAAACCTAGTCTTTAATATATATGTGTGTACAAGTGTAATAATAGGTATATGTATGTAAATTTATATCTAGTATTTTCATATTACAATAAATTTTGTATATATAGTTATACAAGTATTTATATATATATGTATATCGTGGAATATTAGAAAATAATAAGTTAGAAAAAAATAAAAAAATATAATAATAATAATAATAATAATAATAAGTCTAAAATCTCAAAAATAGGTAAAAATAAGTAACTAAAGTAAAATAAGCTTAAAATAATAAAATTATCAATTATATGATTTAAATAATTATTAAATCATAAATATACTAAAAAAAAGCTAAAATTAATATTTTATAACTTTTTAAATTAAAATAATAAATTTTGTGATATTTATATATCACTGTTCAAACTGTAACTCACAACGTTCAAAATGGACATCACTACGAGAAAATATGCTCGAAAACAATCAAAATAGACTATAAGTTCATAACGATCTAAACTAAAACGAAAAAATTATACGCGATTCGATAAAAAACTCGAATCAATAATTTCACGTAACTAGATGAAGTAAACATTATAAATTATGATACTAGTTTAGCTAAAAATCCCAAAACTTACAATTTTCTATATTCCTTATTCTCAAGTGATCCCAACCTTGACCTTAAGTTGCCCTCGGATTATTACGACCCTTGAGTCGATTATGGCTAAGTGAGTTTTTCCTAATGATTCCATACTTGCTTGTGTTTGTAATTAGTAAATATAAATTATGTTGAATAATTGAATGTTGTATGGGGATGGGTTATACTTGTGTATGATAACTGTTTATTAATGGTGAATTTACTTCAAAGTATGATAACATATTGATTGTTGGATAGTAGATTCGCTAGGAACTGATTGTTTATGACCTTATTGGACATTGAATAATACAACCTAATTTTACTCAACTAGAAAAAGTTAACTTGAAACATGTATAATCATACACTGCATAACTAATTACAACCGTCACATTACATAAAGGTAGCGAAAGGCCATACGTGGGTCGATTATTTGATTGTTATAGATTTCGTACGGTGCATACATGCGATATGCCCTTACCCTGGCCCGTAGGATTACTAGGTATTGGAGGTACTAACCTCCTGGCTAAAAGTCGAGTCTAGAGGCCTCCGTTTAGGGGTGACTGAGAGTTGTGTGAATTTACTCACAATCATACGTAAAACTCGTTTTTGATAAAACTGAGAATGGATATACCATTACATTTTTAAATATAAAATGCAGAGTTTCGTTATGAGATAAGTTCTAGTATGATATCTGGATCTAACTGTACTGATGTATCTCCAACCTTGACTTCGGAGAGCGTTAAATCTAAGTTGCATGCAGTACCTGATCACCTACATGTAAATGTTTAGCATACTAATTGACATGCATTCATTTGATTAAATTTAATTAATGTATAACTTGATTGTAGTATGATTGAGGGGATTATCTCATTAAGCTAATTAGCTTATACCCTTATAGTCTTCTTTTGCAGGTTGAGTTGTTTGTAGAGTCGAGCTACTGCATGCCCGAGGTTAGTTGTTCATCAAGGGATCGATGTGGGAGCAAGACGTGATCAGAGTATACTCATGATAGTTTATCTAGATTATAGATCTGATCATGTAATAAATGATACTAATTTAAGTTAAGAAATGCTTTAGACTTCTTATTTGTAAATTCTTATATAAATAGATTATATTTTATATTTCTTTATTTTATTATTATTATCATGAAATAATATTGCTCATGCTTGCACAACTCTTGGTTGTTAGTTATAGCTATAGCCTTGTGTATCACATAAAGGATTATCGATTGTAAGGGAATTTAATCTATAGTCCTTTGTATGGTATATGATGATTGTTACGACTAACCCCCTCAAGTCATGACACATATATTAGGAGAACATTTACTTATTTATTTCTATAACTAGCACATGGACATGTGTATCTTTTAGTTAGCAAATTAATTAACAGTTTGCTAGTTTGTTACTTTAGTTTTTAGTAGTTAGTTATATTAGTTTTTCAACTTCTGTATATAAAAGGGATGTAGTTGTATTACTGGAGGGATATTCCATTTTATTGAAACATTTATTTTCGTCTATCCATTGTCTTTCTTCTTGATGGAGTTTCATTCTAGAAACATGCCAGATCTTAGGATGGGATCAAAGCTGGTTCAATAAGAGTTGATTTAGTGCGACAATCTCGTCACAAGTTTTTTTTTTTCCATGTATTTGAGAATCATGAACCTTAACGTAATTAGGGCTAACAATGATGCTTTATTCACTTATCCATATTACATTTTTGGATCTAATAGCCTTAGTATGATGCTAAGAACAATTGTTTTTAATGGAAATAATTTCCTAACTTGGAGTAGAGTAGTAAAATTGGCATTAAGAGCAAAATTAAAATTAGGATTCATAGATGGATTTGTTATTAAGTTAGAGGTTCACCTGATTTTGTGAAATGGCTAAGGAGCGATTATATGATTCGATGTTGGATCATAAATTCCATGAGTCTAGATATAGCTTAAAGTTTCATGTACATACTCAATTAACTAGAGAACTTTAGAATGAGACTATGGAACAATATGGAATTGCAAATGGACTTTTAGTGTTTCAATTACAGCATGAAATTAGCAACATGAAACAGTTGACTCAAAGTGTAAGCTCAAGAAGTGTTGGGATGAACTTCAGTAATTGCATACATATCCTTCTTGTACGTATAGGAGAATTGAATATTGTACATATGCTTTACAAAATTGAATTGTGGAATTTGAGTCTGAGATACGCTTAATGCAATTTCTCATGGGAATGAATGAGATCTATGATTCAATACGTAATCAAATCCTTTCAATGGAGCCCTTACCTAGTGTCAATCAAGCTTTTTATTTAGTGTAGTAGATTAAGAAATAGAAACAAGTGTTTTCTTTGATCACTGCCGATTTTGATAGCTCGGAGCTCTTTACTAATAGAGTACAAGATAAGGCGAATCAAGGTTATGATAGAAAAAGAAGTAAGTAGAGAATGATTTGTAAGTACTACAAAGGAGATGGCTATACAGTAGAAAGCTATTTCCAATTGGTTAGATATCTTAGTTAGTATAAAGGAAAAAAGGTTTTTGAAACCAAGGTGAACTCTATTACTACAAATCATGTGTCAGACTCTCCTTTTAATTAGAATCATAGTGATCATGACATGAGTTAGGTAAATGACTTTAAACATTCAATAGATAAAACTCATAGAATCTGTTTGTCAAGAGTTCATGAAGAAAATGGCTCTCAAAGAGCAATCTTCTATGGTGAATTTGATGCAATGTACAAGTATGTGTTCTTTTTCTTGTTGTTTTGCTAATTCTATCTATAGCAATGCAAATATTTGGATAGTTGACACTGGTGCTACAGACTATATGTCCTCTAATTTATCCTCTTTCTAGAATGTTCATGAACTGAACAACCCTATCAAAGTTCAATTACCTGATGGAAGACACTTAGTTGCTACTAAGGTAGGAAATATTGCTTTGAATCCTTTCATTGCACTCACTAATGTCTTATTTGTTCCATATCTTAAACACAATTTGCTATCCATTCATCGACTTGTAAAAAAAAAAAAATCCTATCCATTTTTTGTTATCTTTGATCATGAATCATGTTCTTTCCAAGACCAAAAGGCTAATGACATTATTATAGTTGCATAAGTATTAGGGGGTTTGTATGTTCTATAGTCAAGTACTAATAAGACTGCCAATATTAGTAATGCTAATGGTTCTACTGTTTTAGTTAGTTCTACTAGTCATACTACTTTGATAGATATGCAATTGTTGTACAGAAGAATGGGGCATGTTTCGCATGTCTAATTGAAGCATTTGTTGCCTTATAAAGAGATGAATGTAAAGGACTTTGTCTGTGAAGTATGTCAACAGTCCAAATTTCATAAACTTGCTTGTCCCAAGAGTGATAGTGAATCTTTTGAGCCTTTTCATTTGTTGCATGTTGATGTATGGGGACCCTATGGGGTAGAATCTATTACAGGTGCAAGATATTTTGTCGCCGTGATGGATGACTATACATGCACAACTTAAAATTTTATGATGAAACATAAAGCACAAACCTACTATATGGTTTCCAACTTCTTGTTATATGTTAAGAATCAGTTTTGTATTATGCCTAAAATTATTCGGACTGATAATGGGATTGAATTTTTGGCTCATGAGTGTATGGATACGTTCAATAAGTTAGGCATTGAGCATCAAAGAACAATAATATATACTCTTCAATAGAATAGGCGTATGGAAAGGAGACATTGCCATTTATTGAATGTTGTTAGGTTTGTACGCGTTCAAGCGAATTTACTTAAAATGTTTTGAAGTGAGTGCATATTAATTGCAACTCATGTAATAAATTGAATGCCTATAGAGAAGTTTTGCTGGAAATCTCCTTATGAATGTTTGTTTAAACGAGAACCAGATTATAATAGACTAAAGGTTATGGGGTGCTTATGTTTTTTTGCTATTCACCCAAAGCCTTTAGATAAGTTTGATGCAAGGGGATCTAAAGGTGCTTTTCTAGGCTATGCTTGTGGACAACAGGGATATAAAGTGTATAATTTAGCTCAGCATAAGATAGTTATTTCAAGGGATGTGGTGTTCTTTGAAGAAGTATTTCCTTATCATGTTATTGCCATATCATATACTATTGCCTCTACAGATCATGTTCTTCATCTTGTTCTTCCATATGTTAGTCTTGAGACACTAGAATTACCATAAGATTCTACTTTCATTTGTCTAATATCTCTTACTGTTTCTTTAATAGATCAACATCTTAGAAGATTTATTAGGACTTGTAAGACTCCACAGTAGCTACTTGACTTTGTGCGTACAGCTTATACTAATACTGCAATGCATAACTCTCCTATGCCTTCGCCTTTCGTCACTCATAAGTCCTCTTCTTATACTCCATCATTCCCTTTATCCAATCCTTATCCATTGTTTAATATTGCTCATTTTTGTACTTTTCCATCTAATTTTATTGTTTCTTTAGCAAATGTGTTGTTTGTCCAAGAATTGCATTGTTATAAACAAGCAATTAAGCAATAAGAGTGGAAGGATGCCATGAACAAAGAGTTGATACTCTCGAAAGTAATCACGCTTGGGAGTTAACCCCTTTTCCTAAAGGGAAGAAGGCTATTAGATATAAGTGGGTATACAAGGTTAAGTTTAGGTATGACATGTCAATAGAATGATATAAGGCTTAGTTAGTAGTTAAAGGTTTTACATAGTAAGAAGGTAAGGACTATCATGACACCTTCTCTCCTATTGCCATGTTAGGGAGTGTATGTATACTTATAGCTGTCACTATAGTACATCATCAGCCAATGCATTAAATTGATGTTGGAATATATGTATACTTATAGCTATTGCTATAGCACATCATTAGCCAATGCATCAGATTGATGTTAATAATGCTTTCTTGCATGGCTACTTAGATGAAAAGATATATATGGTTCCACTAGAGGGGTATGACAAAGCTTTATCGAGATAATTTTGTAAATTAACTAAGCCCTTTTATGGGCTTAAACAAGCTTCACAACGTAGAATTTAGAGATTTCTTGTTTCCTAAAGAATCATGGTTTTATTCAATCCCTACATGACTATTTATTGTTTACACAACATATTGGTCAAGGGTTTGTTACTATTTTGCTTTATGTGGATGATATGATTATCACTAGATCAGATGCATCTTTCATTTCTAAACTTGACACTGCATTCACCATAAAGGATCTTGGCATTGTACATTTTTTTCCTTAGTTTGGAGTTATGTTCCATAGATATTGGTGTTCTTATCAATTAATGCAAGTTCTTACTTGATTTGCTTACAGATGCTAAGCTTTTAGGATGTAAACCAATCAAATTTCCTATGCAAACTAATCTTAGACTTGATAATACGGGGGATTTGTTACTTGACCTAACTCATTATAGGCATATCCTTAGATGCCTTTTGTATTAGACCATGACTAGGCTTGACATTTCCTTTGTTGTATAGCACCTTAGTCAGTTCATTTCATCTCCTTGGGTGTCACATTACAATGCTCTAGTTCATCTATTGTGATATCTCAAAGGTACAGTTGGTCTTGGATTGTATTTTCCATTATGAAATGACCTTTTTCTACGGGTTTATGTTAACTCAGATTGGGGGTCCAATGCTCTTGATAGAAAATCTTTAAGTGGTTATTGTGTTATGCTTAGATCAGCTCTAGTATCGTGGACAACCAAGAAGCAACCAACTGTTTTCACCTCCACAATTGAAGCCGAATATAGGAGTGTTGCTTATGTTGCTAAAGAGGTTAAGTAGGTGTCTTACATCATTCGTGATTTAGGTATTCTACTTTCTTTTCCAATCCTATTGTTTTGTGACAAAAATTCTATGATTGCTATTGCTTCTAATCCTTGTATGTATGGTTGAACCAAACATATTGATATCGATGCTTATTTTTTGCATGATCTAGTTTCTTTTGGTTTTCTCAAGCTTATTCAAATTTTTATAGAATAATAACTTGCTAATATTATGACCAAAGCTCTTGGAGAAAAACATCATGCTGATTTCTGTATCAAGTTAGGTTTCTTGTAGACATCATGTTGATTTTTGTATTAAGTTAGGTTTCTTGTATGATTTAACTTAAGGGAAGAGGGAGGGGGGTTGGTGGGGGGTGTGGTACTTATTTATTTCTATAACTAGGATGTAGATACATGTATCTTTTAGTTAGCAAATTAGTTAGCTAGTTTGTTACTTTAGTTGTTAGTAGTTAGTTGTTTCAGTTTTGCAACTTCTATATATAAAAGAGATGTAGCTGTATTATTGGAGGGATATTCCATTTTACTAAAACATTTATTTTCATCCATCTATGTTAAAAACAAGAATTACAATTTTTTGTTTTTGATTTGCTTTGTAATCTCCTTCACCAGTCAGGAAGCTTTTAGGTTCATGAATAGAGTAATGAGAAAATTAAAGTGTGGTTTTATTCAATTTTTAAAAGAAGAGTACAGAGTCTTGTATTTATACTATTTGCTAACTGCTAACTGAAAACAAACTAACTGTCTTTCACTAACTAACATCAGTACTATAGTTAACTAACTAACTAATATTAGAAAGCTGACTAACTAACTAACTTTAGCATGCGTGTTATAATGATAAATAAGTAAAGTAATTCTCACCAAACAACCCTAACCCCCCACCCCCCCTTTCTAAAGGTAAAGCCATACAAAGGCCCAACTTGGACTTGGTAAACTGTAGATGCGAATTTGAAATAGACTTTGCAAGGAAGTCATCTAATTGGGCATGGGAAGTTAGCTATTCAGTATAAAGAAATCCTTGAGCAACTTGATTGTGAATAAAATGTGCATCAATTGCAATGTGTTTGGTACGACTATGATGGTAAGGATGATCAACAAGTAACTGTATTGATTTATTGTCATAATAAAGTGTAATTGGGAAGGTAACATGCATGCCTAAATTAGCAAGAATATATGACAACCACATCAATTTACGTGTAGTAGTAGCCATGCTACGATACTAGGATTCAGTAGATGAAGTTGAGACTGTGGTTTGTTTCTTAGTTTTCCAAGAAACTAATGATTACCCAAGTAAAATGCAACACCTAGTGATAGATTTTCGATCAATTGAACAAGTACCCTTATCCGAGTCAAAATAGTCAGTAAGAGTACAAGAACTATCAGCAGGATAATAAAGACCTTCATCAACTGTTCTTTGAGGTATTTTAAAACATAAAAAGTAGCATGTAAGTGTTTGATATAGGAAGTAGGCGAAAATTGACTCAATTTATGAATAGCAAATGATATGTCTAGTCATGTAAGCATAAGATGTAACAATCTTCCAACTATACAATGATAAAAGGAAGCATCATCAAGAACTACTGTCACTTTAGCAGTAAATTTAAAACTAAAAGGTAAAGGAGACTATACTAACTTCGCTACAATAAGTCCATTGTCAAACAAAATATCTGAAATAAGCTTCCTTTAGTTAAAAAAATAATACCATCCAATGATCTACATATCTCAATTCCCAAAAAGCACTTAGCAAGACCAAGATCTTTGATTGTAAACTTATCATACAACTGCACTTTGTGTGATTCAATAGCAGAAACATTGGTACTAGTAAGAATCATGTCATTGACATACAACAAAACAACCGAGAACTCATCTTCAACAGATTAAGTAAACAAAAACAAGTCATGTGATGATTGAATAAAACCAATATTGAGTAAGAATTGGGAAATCTCAAGATTCTACTATCAAGAAGCTTGTTTAAGACCATATAATGATCTTAAAAGCTTGCACACCTGTCTTGGTTTTGCCTTTGAATACCCTTGTGGTGGTAACATATAAATTTCTTCCTCCAAATATCCATGAAGGAAAGCATTATTTATATCCACCTAATAAAGAGGCCACCTATGAATAGCAACTAATGCAAACAAGATGCGGACTTAACCTAAATGAGCAATAGGAGAAAAAGTGCTATGATAATCTTACCCTTCAACTTGTGTATTCCCTTTTGCAATAAGGCAAGCTTTATAAGGATCCATACTTCCATCAGCCTTGTGTTTTATTTTATACACCCATTTACATCTTATAGGTGTTTTATTAGGAGGTAAATCCATTAATTCCCATGTATGATTAAGCTTAAGAGCTTTAAGCTCTTTATTCATAGCCTCGACCTAAAGCTCATCTTGAGATGCTTGCAAATAACAAGAAGGTTCTTTGGATTAAAACACATTAGCAAGAAATCGAACATGATCAATAAGAAGAGAATGGAAGGATTGTGGGGTAAAGTAAAGGATAATGGATTGTATTGCAAACATGAGAAAAATCAAGAATAGAATCAATGGTGCAGGGGAAAACTTTATGCACATGATGGACATAATCTTTGAGCCAACGTGGTGGAACAATGGTGTGTGTGGATTGATGAATAGAAGGAGTATTAGTAGAATCAATATTCAAAGAAGGAGATGCAGCAGGTGAATTCGAAGGAAAAGAGGTAATGTCTAGGGAAATATGAGGTAATTGTTGCTGTGAAGACAAGAATTGATCTGGAAGTGAATCTACATCAGAGTTTCTAAAAGGAAACACATCCTCATGAAAAACAACATCTTTGCTTACTAACAACTTCTTGGCTTTTAAATCATACACAGGATATGCCTTTTGCCCACTCCCATAACCAACCAATACACAAGGAATGCATCTTTATGTGGAGTCAGATCAACAACATAACACAAACAGCTAAGAACACGTAAGTGATCATAAGTAGGAGCTCTCCCAGTTGGAATCTCATAAGGAGATTTCCAATGAAGTTTCTTAATTGGCATTTGATTGATCAAGTAAGTAGCTATCAACACATAATCTCCCCAAAATTCTTTTGGTAATGAAGCATAAATTTGCATTGCTCTTGCGGTTTCAATCAAATGCCTATGTTTTCGTTCAACAAACTTATTTTGTTGAGGTGTATAAGGAGTGATTCTTTGGTAAATAATTCTAAGTGTAGAGAAAAGTGTTTGATACTCATGAGAAAGAAATTACTTAATGTTATATGTTTGAATATGGTTAGGAAGAATATGAAAGTGATTATTAACATAAGAAAGGTAGTGTTTAAGAGTGGTAGGAATCTAGTGTTTGTGCTGAAGCAAATAAGTTCAAGTAGCCTGGGAGTAATCATCTACAATGGTAAGAAAATATCAAGCTCTACAATATGATGGAATATGATATGGCCTTCATAAATCAACATGAAGCAACTCTAAAATAGACTTTGATGTAAATTCACTTCTCGAAAATGGCAATTTGTGATGTTTAGCTATGTAACAAGTATAACATTGAAAATTGCTCACATTAAGGGATTCATAGCATTTCAAATGAGACAGCTTAGAAGAAGAAATATGTCTAAGGTGAAAATGAAGTATTGGTAAGGATCAATGTGTAATAGGATCAATGCATATGTGTTGATTAGCTACATTATTCAAAGAATTATTACAATGAAGATGAGAAATAGCAAGTAGTACATAAAGTCCATGTTACACCACAGCAGTAACAGCAAGAGTATTAGTCAAAGGGTCTTGAAAATGACAAGAACTCGCATTAAATCATGCAATGAGTGACTTATCAAGCAATGATTTTTGTATAGACAATAGGTTATGGTGAAAATCTAGAACAAAAAATACATTGTTAAGGATCAAATTAAGGGCAATATGGATTGAGCCTTTGGTATCAACAAATTTAAGTGTTCCATTAGGGAGTTTGACATGAATTGGAGTTTCAAGATGGTGTTTTTCAGAGAAAATTTTAATGAAAAGATTCATATGATCACTTGTGCCTGTATCAACAATCTTAATATCAGTCTTGTTAATTGAAGCATTTAAATGAGCAATGGCATTGGTCATACCTGCAAAATGAACAATCACATCCTGATCTCTTCTAGTGTCTTACTAAATTTTGCCTTACATCAATTTGTACAACTCATTACAAATGGTGTGAAGAGTTTGTTTATCAAATATAAGAGTGGATGTCTATTTAGCCGAAACATCCAATGGAGAATCCATTTTCTCTACAGATTCTTGTCTAACAGATGCAACTATCTTAGGATTTACTTTTCTGTTCTTTTTCCCTTTTTACTAGTCTGGATAACCAATGAGCTCAAAACAAGTCTCAACTGAATGTCCTTTTGCATTGCAATTATTACACTGCAATATTCCTTTCCTTGAAACAATTGAACTATTCTTGTTGAAAGTTTTGTTAACAGCAAAGGAAGAAGATTCACCATCATTTGCAATCATCGAAGTAACCTGGCATTGCTTTTCCACTTGTAAGACTAGATAAAAGGCTTTTCCTATAGTAGGTAAAGGATTTAAAGATAAAATTTGATTCTTTACTGATTCATATGCCTCTAAAAGCCTCATCAAGAATGGTACCAATTTAGTTTGTGATTCATATTCAATAAGCCTATCATGTAATTCACAAGTGCAATATTGTCTACTATAAGTACAAATCAGATATAGACTAATCAATTGTAATTCTTCCTAAAACCACTTCAACCTATTATAATAGCCTATAATAGATCGATTTCCCTATCGTATATTAGCAATCTCATACTGTAACTAGAAAATCAAAGGTCTATTGGTTTGACCATATTGCTCTCTTACTTGATTCCATAATTCCTTTGAAGATTGAGCATATATAAAACTTTGAGCAAGATCACTAGTCGTCGAATTAAAGAGCCAGCATCTCACCATGTAATTACATCTATTCCATTTCATAAAATCAATAGTATTTTCTTCTGGTTTCGAAATAGTACCTTCCATAAACCTTAGCTTTAATTTGGCTCCTAAGCCTATTTTAACAAATCTATTAAATGCTTGAAAATTGTTTCCATTGAATATTATATTTCCTATAACTATCCTTGGATTATTGGAAGATGAAATGTATAATGGATCCAAACTAGCATGATCATTGTTAGCAACCTGATTTAATTCATTTCTACGATTCATAATGAAATTTGTAAGAAGCTAAAACAATCAGCACTTAGAAAAATGAATCAGCAATAGAAGAGAACCGTTACCTGATTTGATACCATGTTAAAAACAAGAATTACAGTTTTGTGTTTCTGATCTCCTTCGTAATCTCCATTACTGGTTAAGAAGCTTTTAGGTTCACGAATAGAGTAATGAGAAAATCAAAGTGTGGTTTTATTCAATTTTTACTATTTGTTAACTACTAATTGAAAACAAACTAACTGTTTTTCACTAACTAACATCAGTATTGCAATTAATTAACTAACTAATATCATTAGGTTGACCAACTAACTAACTAACTTCAGCATGCGTGTTATAATTATAAATAAGTAAAGTAATTCTCACAATCTAAAGTCTTTCTTCTTGATGGAGCTTCATTCTAGAAACATGCCAGATCCTAAGAACATATATATTATATTACATGAATAGGATACAAAATATATAATAATATATCTGTACCAAGTAATAAACATATCATATATGGTATACGTATAGTTATACACTCATATATGTATACACTCTTATATACTAACGTGAACTATATGTGTTATACCTCACATATACGAATGTACGTATATTCATTACACTTTATTTATGATTTGTGTACGTAGTACCTATTCTTTATACATGCATAAATATATTATATGTATACATGTGTATATTTTTTTGTACAAATGTATTATACATGCATACTTTTTTTATACAAACATCATGATGTCACATATATGATATGTATACATATGCACTTTTGCAAATGTAATTCGTATTACGAATACTCAATTATTCATTTCCAAACTACATTAGTATCAATTATGGTTATGCAAACTACTTAAGAAATTAGAATATTTTATACTTAATTAATTTTTTCAAACATCATTATTTATCTAATATAACTATCAATACATAATAATAGTATAATATGCACGGATAATTATTCGAAACTCAAAACAATGTATATGCTATAAATTACTGAGTCCATTTAAAGGCACGTGTGTGGTACATGAATAAATGAATGGTATAAGGGTTGACATGCGAGAATACATGGATCACGAGTACATAGGCATGCTAGGCTTGACATGTGAAAAGCATGAATATGTTAGGCACACAGACACATACCAAGCTTATTTTAAAGCCATACACTTCAATTTAATAAATCTACTTTAAGATTATTAATATAAAACAATGTATAATTGTAAATGTCTTATTAGATATTAAGTAATACGATTTTTTTCTTTCCTTATTCTATTGCAAAAGCAGAGCATATTGGATTTTCATCGATCCATCATATAATATTTAAAAGTTCCAAAGATTATCCATAGTGTTTAAACATGTTTGATTGATGATCGACTTTATCGTATATACGTTGAATTTATATTATACATATTTTTATCCTATATTTCCTGACATGATTAGAAGGAAACAATAAACTTCTAAGCTGGGAATATTTAATGCCACACAAATTAAAGAATAAATTTTACTCAATCGAGAATTTCATTACAGCTTGACAACACACCAAGTCATTAAACTAAAACAAGAAGGAAAAGCTTGAATATCAGGACGAAATGGGGTGTACTTTATGTACACATAATTAACGATTGACTCGATTGAAAGAATAATTGATGAATCAAATAAACACTCGCATATTGTTAATGCATTTCTAGGCTTTCCCAGATTGCTTTATGCATCTGATCCTCAATTCACAACGCTGCACTTCCTTCTAATCTCTCCCTTTTTACCAGTGAGCACGTCAATGGAACCCATGTGGACCATTGCCTTAGCATATTTAGCACTCCAGAATCGTCCATGCTTAGCATTTATTTTCACCATTCTAGAAGTTGCTGTACTTGTATACAACGTTTGATCCGAAACCAACAACCCGCGATGTTGGGTCAGTTCTTGGTAGTACTTGTTGTCCAATCTGTTTGGTGTCACTCTTTCAAGTGCCACGGTTGGGTCTACATTGTTACTGCTACCGGGTGGCGGACACTTTTTCTTCAAGAAAGCAGCATATGCAGGATCAAGTGAAGGGTCTTGAGCATGAGTGGCATTAAAAGAGTAGAGACGTGGTGAAAAGGAGGAGCAGTGAGAATCACCAAATGAGTGTGCTCCGGACAGTGTCACCATTTCATCTGCAGATAATCCCTTCCTAGCGAAATTGGCAATCAGCTGTTGAGCATTGAAATTTGGTGGTGGGAGGTTTGGTGCCACTTCAGAAATGCGGGAAACACGCCCATCACGGCGTCCCGCAGGCACATCGTAGTATATTCTTCCAGCTTTGTAGGAACTGTCACGAGCAGCAAATGCAAGAATATCTGCACATGAAACAGTGTTGGGGCATACACGCTCAAGTTGGGCCTTGGCCTCATCAATCACCTCGAAACCTCTTAAGCTCGGGTTGTTTGCGGGATGATCTCTTTCTGCTGGATTCCCTGGTGTAGACTTTAGAAGAATCGAACCATCACAACCCTGAAACCAGAACATTACTAAAGTGTAAGCTATGTTTAAATCCCTCCTCCCTCAAACTATAATGTAATTTGTAGTAAAAAAAGGAAAGAAGGAAAAGAAACCATACGCTAACAAAACAGTCATGGAAGTGCATTCGAACGAGACCAGCCGCGATGCCGGAATTCTTCGACACTGCCTTATATACAATCCTTCTGATAATATGCTCAGCAGAGGGACATGTTGAGTGGTAGAACCCAATCTTGAGGGAGTTAGATTTGGTTCCATAATGCTTTGCAGAGACGGAAATAGACAAAGCCATGCATGAAACAAACAACAGCCATAAGGCTTTTGTTCCACTGCTAGCTAAAACCATTTTCTTGGAGTTTTGAGTTAGCTATGGGCTGTAAATTCTCTACTGAAAAAAAGATTGAATTTTTGGTGCAAACGGTGGAGAGAAACTGTAATCCTGGGAAAGTATTTATAGTGAGTTGGCTAATGCTTCAAAAGTCAAACATCAAGAACAAGTCTTCATTCTACATCGACATTGCTCCTTCCACGTTGTATAACAACTGTTGTTTTTAATGTATAAAACCATAAATTGTACTTTCATATCTTCATCATATTAATATTTATATGTTTCGACGTAGTCAGCTTTCACAAAGTCATAGACGAAACTATAACGCTTGCAAGAATAGAAGACTGAAAGTAATATAAAAATCCAAACAAAAATTTTTCAAAACCCTGCGTATGTAACTAGTCCAGAAATCCATTTCTTGGACAAGATGTAATAATCAACGTCGCTGTCTTGAGAATTATATAAAGAATTTCCTACTTTGCGTTGATCAAAGCATAAAAATGGAAATCGTACATAGTTATTGTTAAAAAAGTAAACGGCTAAAACTATATGTTTGTTAATTATATAATTATTCAGCCTAATGCAATGTCTGCTTGTTCTCTTCAAAGAAAAAGAATATATACGACTTCGTCCACCCCGATGGGGTGCAATAAACAAAGATGAACCAGCGTAGCATGAATGGAAATTTTTAATATGAATGCAAAGGAACCCGATTCTAGTTTTTAGGTGGTGCATCAATATTTTAAGGAATTCTTCTTTTTTTTTTTCTAAAAAAAAAATCACCACTTTATCTGTAAGTTCTCTTTAAAAAGTTTCTTAATTTTTTTTTTATGATTTTGTGGGTTCGATAACATATTTTAATAAATCAAAGCTTAAAAGAAAAAAAAAATAAAAAGAAAACAAACAACTTTTTTAAAGTTGTCTCTAGAACTTTCATTTGTCCAAGAACTCCAAATATTGGAGAACGAATCCATCCTTAATCTTAGGAAAATGGGCTAACAAATTCCAAATAAACCTGGTCTAGTAGATCCCATATGAGAAAAATCCATTAAAAGATTGAAAAGAGAAAAGAAAATATGAAATAACAAACAATTATTACTTGGATTAGTGGCAATGAGAAACAATAAGTATGAAAACAAATCCTAACAAAGTATTTTTGTTAAGGTCTTTTACACAAGAGTACTATTTACTCTGAGCTAGAGTTGAGTTATTTTCTTTTATTGGGACCTGCTACAATTAGATTTAGCCACTGTTGTAGTTCGCGACTTAGCGATAATAACAAATCGTCACCAAGATGTGAAAACTATTAAGAGAGCTCAAGACGGCTTGGAATCATAAGCTACGACTTAGATCTAGGGGCCTGGATATCGAAAGTCCAGTCCACGAAGTCTGAATATTCAAAAAACAGAGGTACAAATACTTCTGCATTTATTAGATGAAGATAACCACTTAACTGCCTCTTGTTTCTCATATTTATCGTATGTACAAATTTATAGGCTACCATTACTTGAACCACCTTCAATTAAACCTTATAGTAGTTAATTCACATGCTTTATATGTATCTAAGGACAGCAAAGCTCTCTACAATACTCTCCTCTTTACTTTCACTTTAATTTACTCTCTTAAACATTAAACTAATTTTGGTATTAAAGTGGTTAAATTGGATAATTTTGAACCCCTTTAACCTAACGTGTTCTCTATTGTAGGCATAAGAGTTTAAACTAAGTTTCATTGAATACCTTATTTGGGTTGTCTTTTTTTTTTTCATATGTATCTTATTAATATCTTATCTGTATTTGTTTTATATTTACTTAAAAAATAGTGTTTGAAAATTTATTTTATTTATTTTTATTTCATGATTATGATGAAAGTGATAATTAGAGTATCAAAGTTAGGAAATGAAAATCCATGTATTTTAAGAGAATATTTAAAAAATATATATTTTATGCATTATAAATAATTATTTTAATTAATATTTTTGTAAATATAAATAAAATAAAATGATAAATAAATTTAACTTTATAGGAATTTGTTAGGTTTTTAATTTTAGAAGAAAGATATATATAGAACTATGTTTCCATTTTTTTAGTATCTTATTTTTGTCAAATGTAGGATTTGAGTAGATGTCAATAAAAAACTAAAAAAATACTTTTGTTTTGTATTTTTATATAAATTTTAGGGAAAGATCATTATTGAAAATATTTATGAAGAATTCGATCATAAAAATATATTAGGGTTACAATAATATTGTTCTTCTTTCCTTTCTACGGGTAGCCTATGCTCGTAGGAACGGTGATCCGGTGGTTCTAATTTTTCGTCACAAACGACAAACAGTTTGGCACCGCAAACTCTTTCTCTAAACATTACGAGCCCAGTATATAATATGATGTATTCCAATGACTTTGACCAAAAAGAATCTCTGAATATGAGAAACAATTTCTAACTGATAGCTTATGCAAAGGGAAGTTTGCAAGTTGAGAATTGAAAAGAGCACAAGTGTAGAAGCCCGACGTTGTGTAGACAAAAATTGATAAATCAAAATACTGAGAAAATTTTTTATTAAGAATAGGAAGCGGTTGAAACCATCAATTGAAATATTCCAAATCGGACGTAAACCAAACCATTTTTCCAAGAAGAAAATTTTATCTTTATAATCAATATTAATAAATTGTGGCAAAAAAAAATCAATATTAATAAATAATTCATATTTGTACTTATTTTTTAATCATAAATCGAACCATAACACTTAATTTAGATCATCCTATTATATGGTTTGGCTCAACTCAGTTTGTATTTTCCTAGTGACCCATAATGAATGCTTATGGGTTTTAATTCTTGACGTAATTTTAAATAATGTAATGTATAATGGAAAAAAAAAAAAAGGAATGGGTTCAAAATATCGGTTGTTGTATAATTACCTTTAATTACCTAAATTTCAATCGTGCATCGAAACTTCACTTTTCCTATTTGGAATTTGCTTGGCTTGGCTTCTAACTTTTTGGGTATAAAACTTTTTTAAAGAAAGTTATACTTTTAATTCTCAAATTTTACCATTTTTTCTAAATTAGACATCAAATTTATTTTTTCTATTTTAATCCTCAAAGTTTTCAAGAGTTTATTAAAGAGTCTTATCCATTAGTGAACCGTCGGTTTTTTTTGTTAATAAAAGACACTTTTACAAGTTTTTGAAAACTTTAAGGATTGAAAAAGAAAAAAAGAAATTTGAGAACTCAATTTAAAAAAAAAAAGGAAAATTTAAGCACTAAACGTTTAATTTTCCTTTTTTTTTCTTTGATGATCTATATTTTTATTTTTTTATTAGAACCTATAATTTTATATATGCATATATATATTTTTTTTCTTTTAGGATATTGTTTTTAATGGCAATTGTAATGCAAATAAATAAAGACCCTAATTTTTCTCATTTTTGAGATCTTAGGTTTTGCAATAGATAATAAAAAATGAAAACATAAAATCCTAAAATGAATACTTCCAAATGAGAAAAAAACTTTAGGTCTTATTGATGTATTTTTTTCATTTTGGTTGATGAATACTTCAAACAGCCAATGATCCCATTTAGAATTCTTAATAGAATCAATTTATATTTAATTTTATTATTTTTTAGGTGTATATATAATAATAGTTTTTTTTGGCTAATTAAATTACATATTACAACAATTTGAGAAAGAAGGAATTTGAACTTGATCGATCTCGAGAAATTAGTGTTAATTAGGTAATTTTATAACTTATTTGATTCTTTTTGTAATTATTAAATGAAATAAATAATAGTGAATGCATTTTACTGTCACATTTAATTTAATAGTACTATGTAAAATTAGTTAGTTTACTATTATATATATATATATATATAATTTTTTTTTAGTCAACTATAGGGAAGGGGATTTGAACCTTGATCTATTCCGATAGGAGACCAGTAGTGATACTATTAGATTTCAAAGTCTTGGCTATTAGTATATATTTGTAAATTGAAAATAAAAATATAAATAATGATTATATTTGTGATAAGATAAATAAATATTTTATCGACATTTCATTTAATAACAAAATAAACTGTTCTAATTCTTTAAATTGTAACCTGTATTTTTTGCTAGAAAAATTACCAGGTGGTGACAAAGAAAAAGAAAAGAAAAATTATATTTTTAATCTTCAAACTTTTTACTTTTTCTAATTGAGTCCTTAAACCTTTTTTATATTGTTATTGTTATTTCAATCCTCAAAATTTGAGGACTTAATTAGAATAAGTGGCAAAGTTTAAGGTATAAAAGTATAATATTTCCTATTTTCTAAGTTGGTCATATCTTTTCTACGTACTAACACACCTTACCATGCGGTAAGTATTAATAAAATTCTAACATATAAAAATATAGGTTCACTATCATTAATATATATTTAAATATCATTGGTATATATCTATCACTCGTCGATCAAATTCATGTAGGATATTAGTATCATTAATTTTTTTCCCTTTCTAAAGATTGTGGTTATAATCTTGCAATTATCGCTTTGCCCTTTCTTTTTGTTGAAAGCGAAACACACACCAATTAGTTCAACAATAACAGTCCTTATATAATGATGTTGCATTACATATCCATGTATTTACCCTAGGTCTAAATTTAGGGATGACTTATCCCTCATACAATTATTCATATCCTTTTTCAACAAAAGACATGTATCTTCTAGTAGGCAAGATAATGTTCAAACCCTATGATTTCACCAATAATCCAATGCATCGATCAAGTGATGAAAGTCAGGAGTAGAGAGAATGAGGAAAACTCCATTTACAAGATAGATCTAAAAAATGAGTCATATGTATGAAGTATCTGATACACAAAGTAAAGTTTGGTATTTATACCTAAACTAAAAGTGTCTAACTAATTTCTAACTGTATACCAATGAAAAAATGATAAGTGTTAGCTATTATCTTATCGATACATGTTAAATACAAGTAAGAAATAATCTACTAATCTACACAAGCTAACATCCTTAACCCTACCCACCCCCTAGCCCCTTCCCCCAACCCCCATCCCCCTTTTTCTCGCCCTTTAAGTTAGAGATGCCTGTAGCAACAACTTGGCTATAAGAAAATGAAGTTGCAATTTGGGTAGAGACTTGGTGAGCAAATTAGCAACTTAAAACTTTGAAGAAATATGAGTGACCCGTAAGAACCCTAAAACAACGTGATCTCAGACAAAATGTGCATCTATATCAATGTGTTTAGTGCACGCACGTAATAAAGGATTAATAGTAGTTAATAAAGTAGATTTATTATCACAAAAGTATTAATAGGTAAGGAAAGATTGATCCCCAAATCTTTGAGTATGTAAGAAGTCTACAAAACCTCATTAATGGCTGCAACAAGACTTCGTTATTCCACTTTTGTTGAGGATGTGGAAACAGTAGGTTGTTTCTTGGTTTTTTAAGAAACCAAAGCATTTTTAAGTAATAAGTAATAACCACTAATAGACTTACGATCAAAGGAAGATACAACCCAATCAAAGTCGAAATAAGCACATAGTTGCAATGAATTATTTATTAGATAAAACAATCTAAGAGAGATAGTGTCCTTTAAATATTTCAAAACATGAAAAAGTGCCTAAAGATGTTAGGTGCGGGGATGTGACATGTGTTGACTAAGTGCATGAATAGCAAAACTGATGTCTAAATGTGTTAAATTGATGTATGACAAGTGACCAACCAATCTCCTATAATAAGTAACATCATTTAATAAATCCCTACTGTCATGATCTGTCTTAAGACCACTAGGATATGGAGTCTTTGCTGGCTTACAAGCAAATAGCTTGTCTTAAGTAATATATTAGATATAAACTTGTGTTGATTAAGTAAGCAACTCGAAGTGGTTTAACACAATTCAATCACTAAAAAATAACATACAATCCCTATGTCTTTGATTGTGAAGGTAGTGTGCAACTGATCTTTTAACATAGTAATAAGTGATTCATCCCAACTAGTAAGTAACATATCATCCATGTATACAAGAACTATTAAAACCCATCATTATTCTTCTTAGTAAAGAGAGAATGATTATGTGGTGATTGTAAGAAGCTAATAGAAATTAGGAACCAAGAAATCTTAAGTTTCCACTATCGTAACACCTGCTTTAAACCATATAAGGACTTTTTGAGAAGACAAACTTACTTAGATTTTGCTTTATAATATCCCTGTAAGGGCAATATATATATTTCTTCATCTAAATGATCATGTAACAATGCATTGGTTATGTCAATTTGGTGAATAAACTAAGATGAAGAAATTGCAACAGCTGAAAGAATACATAAGTATTCAATTTGGAACAGGAGAAAACATTTAATTATAATCTTGCCCTTCAACTTGTGTGTAACCCTTAGCAACTAGTCTAGCCTTATATCTCTTAACACTCCCATTTGGCCTAAACTGAATTTTATAAACCTACTTGCACCCGATGGCTTTCTTTCATAGAGGTAGGAAAGTAAGATCCTAAGCTTGATTACTTTCTAAAGCACTTAATTCTTTTTGCATTGCATCAATCCACTCTTGATGTTTTATAGCTTGGGAATAAGTGTGTGGTTCTTGGATAGAAAAGACATGTGAAAGGGATACAACATAGTCTTGGGAGATATTGAGAATACATGGAAGTGGAAAACAAGGGATATTTGGTTTGTAGCCTAGATAAGGAAGAGCCATCAATAACAACAGGACTAGAAGTGATAGAGTGTACAAAGTTAGACAACCATGCTAGGGACTTTTTAACTCTAGTAAACCGGTGTAAAGTAGGATTAGAAGAAGATTGATTAGGAAATGAGGAGACATTTTCAAGAACTAGAAACCTAGATGGTAAAGACTCAAGGACAATTGGCAACACATTGAGAGAAGTGTCAAACGAAATAGTTTATGGACAAGAGGTTAGTAACAAAGACTGGTTTCTAGAGTATGTATGGAAATCAATATCATCAGGAGAAGAAAGATCCTTATAAGGAAAAATATGTTCATAAAAACATACATCCCTATTGACTTAAAGTTATTTAGTAGAAAAGTCATCAACCTTATAGGCCTTCTGACCAACTACATAGCCAAGAAAGACACATTTAACACCCTTAGCATCTAACTTGTCCTTAAAAGGATCAAGATTAGTAATATAACATAAATAACCAATGATACGAAGTTCACTTTATGAAGGTAGTTTATGATAAAGTGACTCAAAGGGTGTTTTCTAAGCTAAGGATTGAACAAGCATGAGATTTACCAAATGAGTTGCAATAAGCAATCATTTTCCCCAAAACATTTTAAGCAAGTTAACATGAATCCTAAGTGCTCTAGCGGTGTCAAGCAAATGCCTATGTTTCCGCTCAACCTTTCCATTTTGTTGGGGGAGTATAGGGAGAAGTTTTGTGATGTATAAGTCTGAAGCTAAACAAAAACGCTTAGAAATCATGAGAGATAAATTCTCCCCCATTGTCAGTTTGGATAATCTTGGGTGTGGAAGAAAATTGGTTTGCAATAAGTTTGAAAAACTGATGTAGTATATTATAGGTTTAACTTTTGTGGTGCAACAAATAGGTCTAAGTAGAATAAGTGTAGTCATCCACTATCATGAGAAAATATTTTGCACCAGTCAAAGAAACAACATGATAGGGTCTCCAAATGTCAGCATGGATTAGCTTAAAAGCAGAAGAAGTGTGTGTATTGCTCTTAGGAAAAGCTAGTCTATGAAATTTTGCTTCTTGACAAGTGGAACAAAGAAAATTATTTACATCTAAGCTTTTATAATCAATAAGATGTTTCAAGTTAGACAAAGATGTGCGACCTAAACAACTATGAAGAAATAATACATCAATATGATGATGAAAAGAAGAATACGCATTATACATACTAGTTATTTTTTACTCTAGAATGTAAAGACCATTTATTGTTACTGTTGAGGCTACAACCCTCTAAGATACCAACTCCTAAAAACAACAAGAAGAGACATCAAATATGGCTTGCAAGGATTATGTATAGACTAGTTTAAGGATAGACAAGAGATTATGCTTGAACTCTACTATATATAGAACATTATGAACAGTGAGTTCTAGTATTAAATGAACCAAACCAACCTAATATGAGTATAAGCAATTTCCATCAGGCTGTTTAATCAAAGCTCGAGTGTTTAAGGGTGTAACATTATGTAAAAGGTAAAAATGTAGTGTCATGTGATCCGTAGCTCCCGTGTCCACTATCAAAGAAAACATACAATTATTCATAGCTACTAAACCAAGAGAAGTAGATGAAAACATACCTATACCTTGTATTGTATCCATAGCACTAGTAAGATCCTAAGATTTCATCATTTTGGCCATCTCAAAACATAACTCTTTAAGAGACTACTTGTTAACAGACATCACAGCATCATAGTGTTCAACATTCTGCCCTTCCATAAAAGGAATATCCACTACAGACATAGCCATCTTATGGCCAGTTGAATTAACAGCTAGTGAACTAGAATCGTTTCCTTTGAAACTCAACGTCTTTTCCTTATGCCAATTGCAATATTTAACTAGTTGAAAGCAAGTTTCAATGGTAAGCCCCTCTAACTTGTAGTGCTTACAAAACATACCTCTCTTATTCTTCTTCCTATCAACTACATTACCTTTGTTGGAATAAAAAGCTACCATATCTAGATTTGATCTAAGAATTCCACTCACTTGCCTTTGTTTTGCCACTTGTTGAACAAGATAAAAGACTTTATTTAAGGATGGCAAAGGATCCATAGACAAAATCTAACTTCTTTTGCTCTCATAACGTTCATTTAATCCCATAAGAAATTGGATCAATATGTTATGTGACTCATACTCTAGAACACACTCTTTCATAGCACATGTATAGTATTACATATGACCACAATCATACTTAGGGAAAGAATGCAACTCATTCAACTCATTCTAGCACTTACATAATTTGCTAAAGTAAGCACTAACAGCCAAATTATTTTGCCTTAATCTACTAATTTCTTGTTGTAGCTGAAAACTAAGAGAACCATTGGGCACTCTATATTGCTCAAGAACCTCTTACCAAAATTGATAAGCTAATTGAGTATATAAGAAATTCTAAGCAAGATCATTCATCATGGAATTGAAAAGCCAACTCCTTACCATATAGTCACAACTCACCCATTTGTTTAAGTCTTGTGAGTGATCATCTGGTTGCATAATAGAACCATCAATAAAACCAGTTTTCACCTTCGCTTTAACCCTAGCTTCATGGATCTAGTCTACAAAAGATAGTCACTACCATTAAAGACTATATTTCCTATTGATATTCCCAAATTATCTGATTTGAATTGGAAATAAGGATCATTAACACTAGATCATCGTTATTATTCATTATTTGTAACTGGAGATTGTTCATGCAATTAAACTAAAATCCTAACTACGTAATTTGACAAAACAGAGAGTATTAGAAGAGTACTTGCTTTGATGCCATGTTTAAACCTTGTGATTTCACCAATAATCCATTGCATCGATCAAGTGATGAAAGCTAAGAGTAGAGAGAATGAGGAAAACTCCATCTATAAGATAGATATGAAAAATGAGTCATATATATGAAGTATCAAATACAAAAAATAAAGTTTGCTATTTATATCTAAACTAAAAGAGTGTAACTAATTTCTAAATGTACACTAATGTAAAAATGACATGTGTTAGCCTATCCTACTTACACGTGTGTTAAATACAAGTAAGAAATAATCTACTAATCTAAACAAGCTAATAGATAAAAAGCTCAGCTTTTCTTGTCTATCCAATCCCATTTTTGCTAAGAAATCAACAACTACATCCTCTTCATGTGGAGCATTCTACAATAAATTAGTTCATTATACTCGTTAGCATATATTCTACAAAGTTCAATAATTAGTAAGCAAATATTCGAGTTAGCATCTTTATTTTCAATCCATTTAACAGTTATGATTGAGGCTCTATTTGGTTCATCTTTTTTTTTTTCTTTTTTTTCTTTTTTTTATCTTATTAGTATTTTATTGTTATCTACTTGAATTTTTGTATTTGGTAAGAATAAGATATCAAAAAGATAAAATATATATTTTTTAAAAATACCAATTAAAATTATAATTTCTAATGTATAAAATATAATTTTTGAAATCTTTAATCTTAAAAATACATGAATTTTCATTTTTAAATTCTAATATTCCAATCACCATCTTTATCATAATTATAAAATACAAATAAATAAGATATAAATAAGATAGTTTTTCAAACACCAAATTTCAAATAAATACAAATCAAATACATATAAGATATAGATAAAAAAAAAAAAAAAAGACGATTTAAACAAGATCGGAATCCACATCAAGGATAATTTTATTTAAAATAAAGTGCTTAGCCATTTTGAGCACGATTGCCTACCTCCATAATCTTGCTTCTTCAAGTATAGATATCAAGGCAGGTCTTTGAAAAGACTATTTAAAACTTGACCCTTCATACTACAGTAGATTCTACCACTACCCACAAATTTTCTATCTTCACTTACTATTTCATCGCAATTAAACTTCATCCAAAGTAGACCGTAGTGTTGCCAATAGCTTGCTACGCTTGCACAGCTTCGATTGATTCTCTTCTTATGGTTGCTTGACGTGCTTATTATAAACACCCCATTCCACCAACACCCCCCCACCCTTTTTTATAGAATTTTTAGAATAAGATAAAGGTTCTTAAATTAGGAAAAAATACAAAAGAATAGAAAAATAAGAAAAAAAAAAGATATGTAGAAAAAAAAAAGTCAATTTAAGAAAGACAAAAAAAATAAGAAATAGAAAATTTAAGAAAAAACAAAAAAAAAAGTGAGAAATGCAAAAATAGAAAAATAGAGGATTTAGGAAGTTTAGAAAATAATAAATTAATAGAATGAAACCTTTAATTTAGATAAAATAAGAAAAGCGCGTTGTATTTAGGCTTAGATTTAAATCTAGCCTCGACAGATCTTGTCCTTTTGTACAGTTTAATTGTACATATGAATAAGATATAAGCTAATAGCCTAATAGATAAGTACTTGAGCATTAACATTGCATTAAGCCAAAGGTCATGGATTCGAATCTTGCCAGGCACAAAGTGCCTTTTTTTTTTTTTTCTTTTTGAAAAGAAAAATAATAATCTTAATGTGCATTTAAGATAAGATTTTTTTTTTTTTTACTTCTTAAAAATAAGAAAAGAAGAAGAAGTAAGCCTAGTGTGAATCAAATTGGTTGACAAGCATTAATAGGGCATGAGGCCCTAACATTGAATACAGCAACATGCCCCATTTTTTTTTTAAATGCACGCGTAGCATGTGCCTTACATGTGACCAGTTCTCCCTTCTTCTTCCTGTTTTCGTGTTTTCAAGCTTCAGATTTCCATTTTTTTCCCTTTCCTTGTGTGCTCTGTTTAAGGACATTTTTGATCAATTTAATTACAAAATTTCATCGAATAAATGGTGAAATTGTGTAATACACAAGGCCTACTTTTGAATTCACCCCAAAACCCATCTAAGTTCAATCGTTTATGTAAATAAAATTGAACTCAAAAACGAAAAAAAAATTCATTTTTTGAGTAAAAACCCATTAATGAATTTCAACTAATTAATTCAATTTTCCTAGCTTAAGCCTTGTGTTGACAGTATAAATAGGGGTTTGTCCTTCATTTTTAACATACATAAGCATAAAAATCTTTCCAAGGACATACATACACTTTCTCTCTCTAGCATGATCTCTCTCTCTCTTTAGGGTAGCATTCTCCATTGCGGTTTTTTACGAAAAGCACCACCACCACTATCGAATTCCTTATAGCCAAAAACCCTAAGTTAAACACTCTAATTTGACTTCTCGAGTCAATTTAAGTCGACTGAGCCGGTTGAAGCTGACCTAGGCCCATCTAAGCCTACTTAAGTCGACCCGAAGCAGACCCAAGCCAACTTGGTCTACAGCCTTTTTTTAAATTTATTTTATTTTATTTGTAAATATAATAATAATAAATTGTAGAAAAAAATTGAAAAAAAAAAGAGAAAGAAAAAGAAAGAGAAAAAAAAAAAAGAAAGAATAAGAAAAAGATAAGTTTTATTTTTTATGTTTTTGGTAATAAATAATAAATAAATAAAGAAAAATAATAAAAAATAATAAAGTTATTTTATCACTTAGAAAAATTATTTTTCAAATAAATAAAAGTAATATATCCTTTTTTTCAAAATTAGCATCTTATTTAGAATTTTCTAAATAAAACCTTGATTAGGACCTTTGAGAAAAATTTCCTTAAATAAATTGAAATCGATAAAAAGGTAAACCTTATCTTTTTTTAAGACTAAAATCAATTAACTTGCTAAAGTTTTCAAATAAAAGAATTGCATACGTTTGATCCCGAACAGCGGGTACGTAGACACCTATAGGGTAACTGTAAAAAATGAAAAAACCCATTTTTCTTTTACTTTAGTTTAAATTATTCAAATTCGTTAATCAATGATTAAATTTCGTTGTTTTAAGATAATTATTGAAAGGTGATTTTTTAGATTATGATTAAAATTGAAAAGTCAACGGTACTCATAAAGGATTTAAAAATCTTAACCCTCAGACTTGTTTTTCTAGTTCTTAAAATTGTTTTAAAAAATTGGTTTTATAAAAAAATTAGTAGCTAGATTATAATCAATCCACTCAATTGATTATAACTTAACTCTTTTTCTTGACTTTGGTCTAGTGGCAACTTCATAAATATTTTTTTTTAAGTTAAAAACCGGTTTTTTTTTTTAAATCTTAGTTAAGGGTCAGTATTAAACAGGTAAGGTTTAATATTGATCGATTTAAAGAAGATTGAAATCGGGATGACAAAATCAAGCTTGACAACTTGGTGACTTCACTAGGATGTCAAGAGGGTTAGTCATCTAACTTTTCAAAGCAAAATTGATCTCTAAAAATTACCTTACTAAATGTAATTTATTTATTCATTTATTAAATCGTTATTATTCGTACCATAATTAATGTTTGCAAGTTCTATTTATTTATTTGGAGGGGGGGATTTAATTTTTTGTAAACGTATGATAGAAATGGTTAAACTCGGGCCGTATTAAGACCTTAGGACGATGGGCTATTGTGTAGGCTCCGAGTGTTGTAGTATAACCACCGCTTTAGGTTAATTAGGCTATCTCTACCTAGGCTTGATGTGATTAATGAAAGTATTCTTTAATAAGTGAGGTCGCACAAACTTAAGAACCTATAGAACCCATTCTTTATACATGCACAACATCTAGAATCAACGAATAATCAAGCTAGATGTGAATGAAAATATATAATGGCTTAGAGTTTTCTTGAAGTCCCTTGTAAATAAGTTTTAAACATAGAATTGTTGTAAATAGGTTTTGTTTGTTGTAAACAATGGTCGATCAATCTTGGAACATATTTTTTCTTTTGTAATTCAAACATGGCCTGTTCATCTAACTTTGTTCACTTTAAGGAAAAGTTCGTTGGCAAGCCCATCAGCCCCAAGCCCATCCTGGACCAATGGTTTTGACACTTCAATCTAAGGGAACAAGAGACCATCATCAACAAGATCAAACCCATTCTATTACTTCTTAGAGTAAAAATAGAGATTAATTTAGTTAGTGCCCTAACCAACTTTTAGGAACCCGAGGAAGTAGTCTTTTGAGTTAGGCTTCGCCTGATTAATCCAATACTTGAAGAATACACTCAATTATTTCACGCCCCTTCCTTAGAAAATGTATACACTTCGAATTTAGAAGTTAACTTGGTGAATGCCTTCTCAAGATTCTTAGGAATTAGAAAAGCTGAAGTGAACAAAGCCCTTAGAAGCTGTAATGCAAACTATATCAAATTGGAAGACTTAAAAGCCTAGTTCGCCATTGAGCCTAAATCCAACCAATGAGGCATCTTTTGTGGCAATCTCAAAGATTAGGGACAAAATAAAATAAAAGCCTTTATCCTAGTTGTAGTCAAGACTCTCTTATTCCCTAATGGAAAGTTCCTCATCCATTTTAGGGTCACTGAGTTAATAAGCTAGTTTCTTGAAGGAAAATCATATGTCCCGGCCCTTCTCATAGAACAAATCAGAAGCCTCAACATTTTGAAAGAAAAGAATGATGGTGCCCTAAAGACTAGCATGGCGAGCTACATGAACTATTATGGGCTTGATTTGATTCGAGAAGAATATGCTCATAATATTAATTTGATCGATTCTTTTATCGATAAGGTCCATCTCCTAGAAGAAAAATTCACTTACTATTAGGTAGAAATCTTGAGAAATTTTCAAGTCGCCGATATCTTATAGACAGCAAGATGGAGCAACTTAAAAAGGGTAATCTTAGTATGCAAAAATTATCAAGCAATACCCTTAATCGGGATGAAATTATGTACATGCTATTACCCTAACAATATGATCAGACAATTTGAAGGTATCTAAGATATAGTCTATAGGCCTCCATTAGATATCATAACCTTGGATTATGAGGACCTTCAGATCCTACTACTACAAAAGATGTTTAAACTTCAGGCAATCAAATAGTTATGGGAAATAAGAATTGTCAGCTTAAACATCAATTTAGGAGATTGGCTAGGAGAAATGGATAAGCATAAGGTCACTAAAGAATATTTGTACAATCAACTCCATAAGGCAGGGGAGATTCAGTATCGAGCACCAAAAATCATTCAACTTACACCAGCTAAACCAGATCTTGAAATCAAGACCTACATAAACCAAGTCCAAGCCTATGTAGAAGTAATCTATGAAGAGTGGGACATGTGGGAGGATCTCTTTCGAGAATCAAGACAACGTTCCTAGGCCTTAGAACATCGATTGAGGATGGCTCAGAAAAGGCTCAAAGAACTTGAAGAAATAGAAGAGCCTAGACTAGAAAAAAGGAAGGAAGCACCAGTAAGATCCAATAAAAAGAAAAAGGGAACGCTTGCCAAGCACTTGAAGAACATTTAGAGATAGAAATACTCTTCTTGAATATATTTTCTTTTTCAAAAAATGTAAAAGGGAACTCCAAGAGCTACAAAAATAATAAAAATTACCATTTTGCTAGTTATTCGTTGATTATGTTTCTCTACATCCGTATGCCATGCATTTCTTTGTTTTTCATTCGTCTCTTTTAAAAATATTCATGTACTAACTTGTTGAAAAGTGGTCTTAAATAGGTCACCAAGATAGCTCCTAAGCATAAAACCTTCCAAAGAAGTCCTATCTAAACCCACTCATAAACTAAAATGGCTAACTAAGGAAACGACAACATTAACACCAACATTAATAGTGTCAACCTCGAAATCATTAATCCTACTAAGCTGAGGTTTTACTCTTTGGAATGAACAGTGGAGAAGATTGCTAATCAATTGAGCTTCCTTGCTGACAGCATCACCTTGCTTGCTGACAGCATCACCTTGCTTAGGTCCACCGCTCCATCAAATGAAGAAAAATCCAAAGCTTGATATGGAAAGAATGTTGAAGCCTTACCCCTCGAAGCAGAAGAACCTTACCCTAAAGTTAACCAGGCCTTTAAATCCTTTGAGATAGAAGGGGTCTATCTGAAGGTCAACTTAACTTTCGACCTAAACACTTACTCATTTCTAGTCAACTCAAAACCTAAAGCTGATCAAGATAGATTGAAAGAGCTTGAAAAGTGATTAACCTAAAAAATCACTGAGAAAATGAAAATGCTTGAAGGGTATGATGGTTTCGAGCAAGCTAGCATAATAGACTTCTCTACCTACGACTATGGAAGCTTCCTAGATAAATTCAAAGTACTAAACTTCGAGATGGCCCGGCTTTGACCTGGTATGCCCAGTTGGATTTAAATTAAGTGAATACATGGGAAAAGTTGGCTAAGGCATTTTATGAGCAATATAAGTTTAATATTGAAGTGGCATCGGCCATGATGGATTTAGTTGCCCTGAGGAAGAGGTACAATAAATCTTTTAAAGAATATGCCTAAGGGTAGAGGTCCCTAGCTACAAGGGTATCCACCCCTATGATTGAGAAAGAGCTAACTTCGATTTTTATCAACACTCTTGAGAGATTGTATTTCTCTTACCTGATAAAGCAAGCCTCTTTTAATTTTGTAAAAGTAATAGCAACAGTGTGTCGAATTAAAAGTGTCATCTCCTCTAGTAAGTTACAAGAAGCATAAGATAGAAGACCACCTTCTGCTAAACCCTTTACTAGCAAGCCTAAAGAAGCTACTATCAGCATGGCTAATTCAAATACTAAACCCAACACCTGGTCTCTTTTAAGGCAAATCCTTTACCAACCCAACAATAGTTCAAAAGCTAACCGCAAGTTAGAAGAGCCTTAAGGTAATTCACCAAAATACCCATTCCTCTCAATCAAGTACTTGAAAAACTAAGAAAGGATAATCTACTCCATTCTGAGGCTCCCAATGAAAGGTATAGACCAAGATTTTTTTATCTCAATGCAAGGTGTCAATATCATCTAAGGCTAGTAAGCCATTCAACCAACTCGTGTTGGAGATTAAGGAACAAAATTCAAAACTTAATTGATGAAGGCACAATCTAGCTAGACTTTATAGAGGCTCTTATTCCAAACGTCAACAACAACCCCTTACCTAACTACGGGCCTATCATCAACATGATATTTGATGACTTAGATTCTACCATCAACATGATCAGTTCTAACCGAGAACCCAGGGTCTATAAATTCTATAAACAAGAGGAAAAGCAAACTCTAAAGACTAGAAGGTGTACTACCATATGCCTCTAGCCCCTAAAAATTACAAAAATGCCTTTCTCAACTACCAAGTAGTAAATTAAAGGCAATCAAGTTCACTCGTAGGGGGAATTACTCGCTTTGGTAAAATTTACGATCCAAGCGAAGACTTGAAAAAGAAAGCTGTGCTGGAAAGGCCAAATAGTGAATTAGCTGAATATGAAGAAGGATTGTCTACCTTCACCAAAATAATTAAGTCTAGTGAGTATAAAGTAATGGATTAGCTTGCTAAAACTCTAGCATAAATATCTCTCATGAGTTTATTGATGGTGTTGCAACTGTACGGAAAAGCTTTGTTTAGAACATTGAGCGAAGTCAAAGTCTCTTACGAAATACTGGCTGAAAGAATAAGGTCTATCACTAACTCTATCCTCATTATGGATTAGATTTTTTTCTCTGCTGAGGAACTGGAAGAAGAAGGTAACTAGTACACCAAGCCTCTCTTCATAATAGTGAAGGTAAACAACATCATCGTAGCAAAAGTCCTAATTGACAATGAATCATCCTTGAATGTCTGCTCTCTTGCCACCCTGGATCTATCAGGCATTGATATGATCACTATTAAGCCAAGTTTGACGATAGTTAGGACTTTTGATAGGTCAATTAGAGAAATTATAAGGGAGATCGACTTACCTATTGATATCGACCCATAGACTTTTGACATCTGGTTCCAAGTCTTGGACATTCTAAAGACCTTCAACTTGTTATTAGGAAGACCATGGATACATTCAGCAAGAGCTATACCTTCGAGTCTTTATCAAAAAGTTAAGTTCATCTCTAATGGCCAAGTCATAAGGATTCTGGGTGACCAAGATTACGAAATATATAAGAAAATAGCCATACCCTATATTGGCACTGAAGAGCAAGAAGATTTTGGGCTCCAAATGCTTAAAGAGGTATGCATGATTACTAATTAGGAGAAGCATGAGAGGTCAAAATTCAAAGAAGGCCAGTTTGAACCTATGGGCTAGGTTATATCCTAACTTTAGTGGATGAGCTATGAAATATGTAAGCGAGGGGTAAAAAAGGTAACAGATTGTATTATGCTCCAATGACCTTCCCACCATTATTAGATATTTTCATCTAGGCCGAAATCTAGAATTCAGAGCTTGCTAAAGAAGACACTTCCAACAGGAATGAAATAGCTGGTCCATCCAACAAGTCTTAGCATCTAAATAATTGGTTCTCCATTCTTAAGAATAGCAATAAGTCTTCTCTAGGGTAAAGGATGAATCATGGTTTAGTATTCTACAAAGTTTTGTAATAATTACCTTTATTCTAGAACATTGTACTCAAAAGAATTTCTTCTAAATAAGAATCAGTCTTCTTTCTCTTCACTTCTTCCTTACCCATACTCTTTCCTTTACATACTTTCTGCTAAGATCCAATGCTTTGAATAAAAGCCATGGATACCTCGCGTAGATAGGTGATGAAAGTATTGATATCACTTCCGACCCTATTGGGTTAGTCATTGGGAATGATGTCAATGACCACAATGATGTGCAAGAAAGTTGGAAAAGATATGAAATGAGTAGAATTTCCATTAATGAGCTAACTAAGACAATTAATGTTGGAACTAATGATAACCCTAAAACATCGAAAATTAGAGGGAATTTAAAAGAAGAATAAAAGGCAAAAATGACCGCCTTACTATTTGAATACCAAGATGTATTTTCATGGTCTTATGAAGACATGCTCAGATTGGATCCATTAATTGTGGTTCACTACTTACCTATACGAGAAGAAATTAAACTTAAAAAGTAGAAGCTAAAGAGGTTTTGATTGGATATCTTGTTGAAAATTAAGGAAGAAGTTAGAAAATTACTAGAGGTCAATTTCATCGAGGTATTTGATTATCCAAAGTAGGTAACCAACATCGTACCAGTAATGAAAAAGAATGGAAAAGTTAGAGTATACGTAGATTTTCGAGACCTTAACCAAGCAACCTCAAAAGATAATTTCCTTTTGCCCCATAATGACATCTTACTCAATAACACAATTGGAAGCCATCTTTTCTCATTCTTGGATGGGATCTTCGAATACAATTAGATTCCAATGTTTGAAGAAGATAAAGCCAAGACAACATTTATTACAACTTGGGGCACATTTTACTATAAAGTAATGCCTTTTGGACTTAGAAATACTGGGGCAACTTATCAAAGAGCTATGATTGCAATCTTTCACAACATGATGCACAAAGAAATTGAAATATATGTTGATGATATGATTGCAAAGTCTAACGAAGGAGAAAATCATGTGAATAATCTAAGGAGATTGTTCGATAGGTTGAGAAAATTTTAGTTGAAGCTCAACCCAGACAAGTGTACCTTCGGAGTGACTTTAAGGAAATTGTTGGGTTTTATAATCAGCCAAAGGGGCATTGAAGTAGACCCTAATAAAGTCAAAACAATAGTTGACTTGCCCCCTCCATGCACACTTAAAGAAATCAGAGGCTTACTAGGTTGTTTAAACTACATAGCCCAGTTTATATCTCAACTCACATACAAGTGTCGTCCTTTATTTAAGTTATTGAAAAAGAACACCAAAATCAATTGGGATGAAGAATGCAAGCAGGTCTTTAAAATGATCAAAGAGTACTTCATGAAGCCTCTAATTTTAGTAGCTCTAAAACTTAGGAAGCCTTTATTTCTATACTTGACAATATTACTGGAATCCATGAGGTGTATGCTCGACCAAAAGGACAAGGAAGGGAAGGAACGAGCCATATACTACTTAAGCAAGAAATTTATTGAAGGGGAACAAAAATATTCAGAAGTTGAAAGAACCTAATGTGTCTTGGTCTGGGTAATGCATCAGCTTAGATAGTGCACGCTTTATTACTAGGTTGAATTGTTAACTCAACATGATCTCTTGAAGCACTTGGCAAACAAACTAGCCTTAATCAGCATAATCTCAAAGTGGCAAATGTTTCTATCAGAGTTTGACATTATGTATGTGAATCAGAATTCGGTTAAAGGGTAAGCTCTAGTAGATTAGTTAGTAGAGAATTCCTCTGATAATACCCCTCAAGAGGTACAAGTCAATTTCCTTGATAAAAACATCTTAGTAATTGAAGGAAGCTTTGATCCACTACTAAAATGGAAGATGTTCTTTGATGGGTTAGCCAATGTGTCTGGGTGTGAAATTAGAGTAATATTGATATCCCCTAAAGGTACACAGTACCTTGTGGCTGTAAAGCTCGTTTTCCCATAAACCAATAATATTGCTGAATACGAAGCATGTATCACGAGACTCAAAATGACCCTAGATAAAGATATTCAAGAATTAGAAGTGTATGGGGACTATTTACTCATTATTAGCCAAGCTCGGGGAGAATACAAGATGAAAGATCCTAAACTAGTACCTTATTACCAGCACTTGATTGAATTGATAGAAAAATTCAAAGAAACCACCTTCAATTACGTACGGAGGACTCATAATCAATTTGCCAATGCATTAGCTACTTTAGCATCTATGATTCAAATATCTGGTAGAGTCGAGATTCAACTCTTCATTATTGAAGTTAAAGAAAAGCCTGCCTTCTATCTGGTAATTGAAGGTACAAATGGCAAGAGGCTATGGTACCATGATATTAAAATGTTCCTACAATAAGACACATATCTTGAAGAGGCCCGCAACTCATAGTAAATGAGTCCTCTTTGTACTAGCGATCTTTCAATGACACACCATTAAGGTATGTGGATGACGAGGAGGCTAGGATGTTGATGAAAGAAGTACAGGAAGGAGTATGTGGCCCTTACATGAATGGTTACATGCTGGCTAAGAAAATTGTGAAGCTAGGGCATTAATGGTTAATAATGGAGAGCGATTGCATCAAATACTTCAAGCATTGTCACCTATGCCAAGTTTATGCAAATAAGATAAACGCCCTACCTCAAGAATTGCATGCACTCTAGGCACCATAGCCTTTTTCAGTGTAGGGAATAGATATCATTAGCCCGATTACTCCAAAAGCATCTAATGGGCATCGCTATATACTAGTCACCATCAATTACTTTAGCAAATGGGTTGAAGCCTCATCCTACTCGAGCATTACAAAAGGGGTCATAGTTAAGTTTATCAATAAAGATATTTTGGCTCGATACGGGGCTTTAGAAACGATCATCACCAACAATGGCACTAATCTCAATAATAAGCTTATGTCAGAATTGTGTCGACAATTTAAGATCGTTCACAGAAACCCCAAATAAATGGAGTCGTTGAAGTAACTAATAAAAAACCTCAAAAGAATAATCAAGAAAATGGTTGCTAGATATAAGGACTAGCATAAGCTGTTGCTATTCGCACTTATGGCCTATCGAACTTCCATCAGAATGTCGATTGGGTCAATACCCTACTCTTTGGTATACGGTACTGAAGCAATATTACTAGTAGAGGTTAAGATCCTGTCGCTTAGAGTACTATCATAAACGTAGTTAGATGAAGCCAATTGGGTAAAGAAACGCATCCAGTAGTTGAATCTGATTGATGAGAGGAGATCAATAGCTTTGTGTCATAATTAGTGTTATCAACAAAGAATGGCTTGAGCTTTCAACAAAAGGGTATGACTTCGGAACTTCAAAGAGAGTGACATGGTGTTGAGAAAGGCTCTCCCTAATATACAAGACTCTAGAGGAAAATTTTCTCCTAATTATGAAGGCCTTTATGTCGTAAAGTAAGTATTATGAGGAGGGGCTTTAATTTTGTCTTAAATGGATAGTCCAGAATTGAGAGACCCTATAAATGTTGACATTATAAAATTGTACTACCCATGAGAAGTCAATGGAAATTTTTGCTCAAAACACGAAAATGCTAGTCATTTTAAATGTCATTGTGGCCTAAAAACAATGCCCATTAGGTGCTTTCTTTTACCAATTTCTCTTAACAAGCCCATAGGGCACTTCTATCGAATCTAAGTTAAGGTTGCTAATCTTCGAGAAACGCTCTCACCTAAGTTAGTTAGCTTAAAGTAACATGACTAGGTTCCCGAAATCGATTCCAGTTTAGAGTTGTTAGTCCCTGAGAGATGCTCCCACTTAAGTTAGTAAGCTCAAAAGAGCATGGCTAAGTTTTCAAAATCGATTCTAATTTAGGGTTGCTAGTCCCTTAGAGACGCTCCCATATAAGTTAGTGAGCCTAGAAGGGCACGACTAGGTTTTCCAAATTGATCATAGCTTAGGTTTACTAATCCCTGAGAGATGCTCTCGCCTAGGTTAGTGAGCCTAGAAAGGCATGATTAGGTTTTCCAGATCGATCCTAACTTAGGATTACTAGTCCCCAAGTGATGTTCCCATTTAGGTTAGTGAGCCCAAAAGGGCACGACTAAGTTTTCTAGATCGATCCTAGGTTAAGCTTGCTAGTCCCCGACTTTTTAGATCAATCCTAGGTAAGGGTTGCTAGTCCCCGAGTGATGCTCCTACTTAGGTTGGTGAGCCTAGAAGGGTATCATTAGGTTTTCCAAATTGATCCCAACTTAGGATTCCTAGTCCCCATGCAACACTCCCGCCTAAGTTAGTGAGCTTAGAAGGGCACGATTAGATTTTCCAGATCGATCCTACTTATGGTTGCTAGTCCTTAAGCAACGCTCCCGCCTAGGTCAGTAAGCCTAAAAGGGTACGACCAAGTTTTTTAGATCAATCCCAACATAGGGTTACTAGTCTTTAAGAGATACTCCCACCTTGGTTAGTAAGCCTAGAAGGGTATAACCAGGTTTTCCAAATTGATCCTAGTATAGGGTTGTTAGTCCTCGAGAGATACTCTTACTTAGGTTAATGAGCCCATAAGTCACAACTAAGTCTTCTGAATCGATCTTAGCTTAAGGTTGCTAGTCCTCGAGAGATGCTCTCACTTAGGTTAGTGAGCCTAAAAGGGTATAACTAAGCTTTTCAGATTGATTCTAATTTAGGATTGTTAGTCCATAAGAGACGCTCTTGCTTAGGTTAGCGAGCCTAGAAGGGTATGACCAGGTTTTTCAGATTAATTCTAGTTTAAGGTTTTTAGTCCATGAGAGACGCTTCCGCCTAGGTTATTAAGCTTAGAATGGCATGACTAGGTTCCCCAAATCAATTCTAACTTAGGTTCTTAGTCAGTTTAAAGAGCGCTTACCCATTCATTTTGGATCGTTAACTCATAAGAGCATAACCAGGCTTCAATTCCTCTTTCCGTCCTTTGGCCAACTTTTAAAGTGCTACCTCTCTCTCTACTAAATCCCTAGGAGACCGAACCTAGGATAGCTAGCTAAGACACTCCTTAGGATAATTTCCACCGTTAGGGTAAAAGTAGTATCTCTTTTATCTTTGTGGTAAAGTTTTACTCAAACTTCACTATAAAGAAAGATAGTTGTAAACACCCCATTTTTTTTATAATAAGATAAAGGGTCCTAAATTAGGGAAAAATGAAAAAGAATAGAAAAATAAGGAAAAAAAAAAGAAATGCAGCAAAATACAAAAAAAAAAAAAAGTCAATTTAAGAAAGCCAAAAGATAAGAAATGTAAAATAGACAATCTAGGAAGTTTAGAAAATAATAAATTAATAAAATGGAATCTTTAATTTAGAAAAAATAAGAAAAGGACATTAGATTTGAGCTTAGATTTAAATTTAGCATAGGTAGACCTTATCTTTATGTACAATTTAATTGTACATATGGATAACGCATAGGCTAATGGCCTAATAGATAAGTACTTGATCATTAAAATTGCATTAAGCTAAAGGTCGTGGGTTTGAAACTTGCTAGGTACAAAGTACCTCTTATTTTCTTTATGATAAGAAAAATAATAATCTTAATGTGCATTTATGATAAGATTTTTTCTTTTTTAGTTCTTAAAAAGAAAAGAAGAAGAAGAAAGCCTGGTGCGGACCAAATTGGTTTGTAAGCATTAATAGGGCATGAGGCCCTAACATTGAATATAGCAACATGCCCTATTTTTTTCAAACATGTGCATGCATACGCATGGCACGTGCCCTGCACGTGACTAGTACCCTCATCTTCTTCCTATTTTCATGTTTTCAAGCTATAGATTTCCATTTTTTTTTTCCTTTCCCTATGGGCTCTATTTATGGCCATTCTTGATCGGTTTTATTACAAAGCTCGATTTTAATTGCATAAACGATTGAATTTGGATGAGTTTTGAAGTGAATTCAAAAGTAGGCCATGCATATTAAAATCGAGCTCTATTTAGAATTTTCTAAATAAAAGTAATCTATACTTTTTTCAAAATTAGGACCCTACTTAGAATTTTCTAAATAAAACCCGATTAGGATCTTTTAGAAAAAATTCCTTAAATAAATTGAAACGGGTAAAAACATAAACTTGATCCTTTTTCAAGACTAAAATTGATCTACCCATCGAAGTTTTCAAATAAAAGAACTACGTACGTCTAATTCTAAATAATGAGTATGTAGACACCTATAGGGCGATTGTAAAAAATGAAAAAACCCATTTTTCTTTTACTTTAGTTTAAATTATTCAAATTTGTTAATCAATGATTAAATTTCGTTGTTCTAAAATGATTATTGAAAGGTGATTTTTTAGACTAAGATTAAAATTAGAAAGTCTATGATACCCATAAAGGGTTTAAAAATCCTAACCTTTAAACCTGTTTCTCTAGTTCTTAAAATCATTTTAAAAAGTCGATTTTATCAAAAGATCAATAGCTAGGTTATAATAAATCTACCCAATTGATTATAACTAGACTTTTTTTTTTCGACTTTGGTCGGGTGACAACTTCAAAAACATTTTTTAAAGTTAAAAACTAGTTTTCTTTAAACACTAGTTGAGAGTCAGTATTAAACGGATATGGTTTAATTTTGATTGATTTAAAGAAAATTAATTTATAAAAACTGGGAGGATAAAACTAAGCTCAACACTTATGGTATTTGTCCTTCTACCAACATAATAAATTTGATGGTAAAGTTAGTTCAATGCAAATTTGATTTCGCAAAAACGTTTAGCTTGTGTATGTTTCCTCTTTTATAAGTAACTAGTCAAAGCCCACTATGGATAAACTTCAAGTGAATAAATCTACTTATTGAAGATCATTAATATTAATATAAAACGATATATATATATAATTGTTTTTATTAGATATTAGGTGAATACTATTATTTTTCTTTCCTTAATATATTGCAAACATAGCGAATTTGCATCCATCCATCTATTGGAAATATAGCGAAAAAATAAATTAATATTGTATTTTTCTAAAAAAATCCCTAAAATATAGCTCTTTCAAAAATAATCTAAAAAATATCACACTTAAAATTAATTTTTCAAAAAGAAGTAAAATTTCATCGTAAAAAGTCAATTTTAAGCAATGAACTTAAAATTCGCTTTTGAAAAGCGGATTTTAACTAACATTAATATAATAATACAAACTCAAAAAAAAAAAAAAAAAAAGAAAAACAAACATGAGTTTGGTGTAGTGGTTAGTGCTTTGAGTTTTAACTTCAATGTTTAGGGTTTGATGCCCATGAATGCTTTTTGTTTTGGTAAAACTAAACAAGGAAAAAAGTGCTAACCAACTGCTACTCAATAACATAATATAAAAAACCACTTGACATAATTAAATTAAAATCAATTTTTTCAAAACCGAATTTCATACTAAACTTAGGATATTCCACTTTTGTAAAGTGGATTTAAGTACATTCTAAATTAGTACTTTGAAAAATCGATTTTAAGCGTGTTATTTTTGGAATTATTTTCGAAAGAATTAGTGATTTTTTTCAAAAAAAATACAATATTAATTTCCTGTTCCCCATTATTTGAACATGATTGATTGAGGATAGACATGGTCATGTATACATTTAATTGATATTATACATATTTATATCCTATATTTTTTTACAAGATTAGAAGGAAACAATAAACTTCTAAGCTGGGAATATTTAATGCCACACAAATTAAAGAACAAATTTTACTCAATCGAGAATTTCATTACAGCTTGACAACACACCAAGTCATTAAACTAAAACAAGAAGGAAAAGCTTGAATATCAGGACGAAATGGGGTGTACGTTATGTACACATAATTTTAAAACAATCGACTCGATTGAAAGAATAATTGATGAATCAAATAAACACTCGCATTTTGTTAATGCATTTCTAGGCTTTTCCAGATTGCTTTATGCATCTGATCCTCAATTCACAACGCTGCACTTCCTTCTAATCTCTCCCTTTTTACCAGTGAGCACATCAATGGAACCCATGTGGACCATTGCCTTAGCATATTTAGCAGTCCAGAATCGTCCATACTTAGCATTTATTTTCACCATTCTAGAAGTTGCTGTACTTGTATACAACGTTTGATCCGAAACCAACAACCCTCGATGTTGGGTCAGTTCTTGGTAGTACTTGTTGTCCAATCTGTTTGGTGTCACTCTTTCAAGTGCCACGGTTGGGTCTACATTGTTACTGCTACCGGGTGGCGGACACTTTTTCTTCAAGAAAGCAGCATATGCAGGATCAAGTGAAGGGTCTTGAGCATAAGTGGCATTAAAAGAGTAGAGACGTGGTGAAAAGGAGGAGCAGTGAGAGTCACCAAATGAGTGTGCTCCGGACAGTGTCACCATTTCATCTGCAGATAATCCCTTCCTAGCGAAATTGGCAATCAGCTGTTGAGCATTGAAATTTGGTGGTGGGAGGTTTGGTGCCACTTCAGAAAAGCGGGAAACACGCCCATCACGGCGTCCCGCAGGCACATCGTAGTATATTCTTCCAGCTTTGTAGGAACTGTCACGAGCAGCAAATGCAAGAATATCTGCACATGAAACAGTGTTGGGGCATACACGCTCAAGTTGGGCCTTGGCCTCATCAATCACCTCGAAACCTCTTAAGCTCGGGTTGTTTGCGGGATGATCTCTTTCTGCTGGATTCCCTGGTGTAGACTTTAGAAGAATCGAACCATCACAACCCTGAAACCAGAACATCACTAACGTGTAAGCTATGTTTAAATCCCTCCTCCCTCAAACTATAATGTAATTTGTAGTAAAAAAAAAAAAAAACGGAAAGAAAGAAAAGAAACCATACCCTAACAAAACAGTCATGGAAGTGCATTCGAACGAGACCAGCTGCGATGACGGAATTTTTCGACACTGCCTTATATACAACCCTTCTGATAATATGCTCAGCAGAGGGACATGTTGAGTGGTAGAACCCAATCTTGAGGGAGTTAGATTTGGTTCCATAATGCTTTGCAGAGACGGAAATAGACAAAACCATGCATGAGACAAACAACAGCCATAAGGCTTTTGTTCCACTGCTAGGTAAAACCATTTTCTTGGAGTTTTGAGTTAGCTATGGGCTGTAAATTCTTTACTGAAAAAAAGATTGAATTTGTGGTGCAAACGGTGGAGAGAAACTGTAATCCTGGGAAAGTATTTATAGTGAGTTGGCTAATGCTTCAAAAGTCAAACATCAAGAGCAAGTCTTCATTCTACATCGACATTGTTCCTTCCACGTTGTATAACAACTGTTGTTTTTAATGTATAAAACCATAAATTGCACTTTCATATCTTCATCATATTAATATTTATATGTTTCGACGTAGTCAGCTTTCACAAAGTCATAGACGAAACTATAATGCTTGCAAGAATAGAAGACTGGAAGTAATATGAAATTCCAAAATCATAATCTCAGGAGAAGATGTGAAAACCAACGTCTTTGTCCAGTCCTGTGAATTATATAAAGAATTCACCTGGCCGCGTCGTTCAAAGCATGAAAATTGGAAATCAAACGTAGTTATATTAAAAAAAGTATACGGCTAACGCAATGTCTGCTTGTTCCCTTCATAGAAGAGGAATATATATATATATATATATACGACTTCGTCCTCAACGACACATAGCAATATACAAAGATAAAATAGCTTATGAATGGAAAATTTTAATCCGGAGAACTGCTTCATACAGTTGTATGATTTAATAGATATATTGATATGACTTTTTAGACTTAAATCCTTCAAGTCTATGCCAACCTTATTGGACTTATGGCTAGGATTATACTTCTCCAAGCTTAGCCTTATTGTCAAGCTTAATTTTTCAATTTCTTATTTTCTTTAACTCAGTAAAAACTTAGAGTCGCCACCCGATAGAATCGAAAAATGGTGATTAAATTAGAACTAGTTAAGTTGATTGATTTTAATTTAATTACTAGCTTGCGTTTTGAAAATACTTTGAAAAGATTTTAAGAAATTAGATTTCTTGAATTCGAGAACTCTCATATTAAACCCTTAGGTTACCATCTTAATTTTCCAAAATTAGGTTTAGTTTTCAAAATTACATTTTTTTTATTTAAAAAAAACAAAGCTCACTCACTAGTAAATAGATGAAATTGTATTTATTTTTTACCAAAAAAATAGAGAATTCAATTTATAATTTACAAAAAATGGAAAAATAAATTTTTTACAAATTTTACACATCGCCCTAGAGGTACCTATATACCCACTACTTAAGATTACACATTTGTAGTTTATTCCAAAAACTATGTGGATGAGTTATTTTAATTCTGCAAATCGCCTAGCTTTAAGTCTTTAACCATTTGACTTTATTTTAGGAATATTTTAAAAGGGGCCTATATCGAAGTTTTTATTTTTAAAAAGTTCTAAAATAGTCTTGATTTTGAAAAGGGTTAATTAATCTTTTTTTTTTATTATTTTTGAAAAAAAAAATTTCTAAGTGATAAAACAATTGTGTTTTTTTTTTTCTATGTATTTAGGTATCTTTATATGTACATTGTAGTTAAAATAGAAAAACATAAGCAAAGAAAATCCCTAGAGGAAAATGATCCTCTTTTTGTTTCTTTTTTCTAAACAATCACTATATAAAAATAAGAAAGGAAAGGAAAGTAAAAAAGGAAAAATAAAAAATAAAAAGACAAAAGAACTAAACCTGGGGAAAAGTACACGAGTTGTAAGGTTGGGTCTAGAGCGACTTGGATCGAGGAGTTAAGTTATGAGTCGAATTTCCAATACATTAGCGGTAAAGACAAAGATGGCTTTCAATGGAGACTATTAATCATTGAATTGAGTGGGAAAACATATTTTGATGATGTTTGTATTAGCAAAATCAACATTGGTGGTGATGCCTCAGTTTACTATGGTCGTTTGGTAGGTGTATCTATGTATTGCGCGTGAATGGTGATTGTATGTAGAGTTAATGGGTACATTAGCAGGCCGTAGGTTGTCGAGGTATGGAGTGTATGTTTGAGAAGAGAGGGCAACAATGGGGTTTGTCAGGAGGAGAGAAGCGGTTTGTGTTGCTATTGTCACATGGAGATAGGGGATCAAATGGCGTACAATGGATGTTAGGGGTTACTACAATTGCTGTATTGAGTGTGTTTGAGGGCGTACAATAGTAGGTTCGGTTAAGGTTGGAATCAAACAATAATATTTGCATGTATATATGGGGTGCTTTGAGGTTCGATTGGTGGAGTGGTGATTGGGTTCAGTCAAAAGGTTTAGTGGAGTAGTGGCTATAGAGGAGTGGTTTCGGGCTACTACAATGTCATGATGGAGTGTGGACTGCGATTAGGGTTTGCTATAGTACTATTCACGCAAGGATGGGGATGGAGAGTTAGGTTTGGCTTGCTAATTCTTGCATTATATTAGAGTTGAGAAGGTAGATCGTGGTGTAAGGGAGGTGAGTTGTGGAGAGTGTGTTGTTTTGGTTTCGAGTTTAGTTACTAATGGTATGTAGCTTACTTGCTACATAATGGGTAAGGATTGTTGGGGTCTAGTGTTGTATGGTCGTATGAGAGAAATGGGTTCGACGATGGTTCATTGTGGACATAGACTGCGTGTTTGAGTGAGGGGAAATCATGTATAGGATTATGTGGTGAAGATGATTAGATCTGTTACAAATGTGCGAGGGATTAGATGGGTGGCATTATTAGTTATTGAGATGGAGTCAATAGGTGGTGTATACTGTTGTGGAGTTTGATGGATATAGCAATGTATGGTGTGGCTAAGGGAGTGTTGCCTTGAGTGGCATGGGGTTGGAGTTAGTGTTTAACGCTGTTGTTGGGCTCGTGCATAGGTTAGGTTTGTTTGCAATGAGGAATCCGAGAAAAAGTGTTATGGTTGTGATGATAAGGGTGACTACTCTTGGTAATGACTATGAGTGTGTGAGCTATTGGAGTTTGGACTGTATGAGATAGAGGTAATCAAATTTAGGGTGGTTATTGGCATAGAGAGGGTACTATAGTTGTTTGATGATATGGTTTTATTAGTGATTAAAGAGTATGGTTTTGGGTTTAGTCTGAGCAGTTGGCTTAGGTGGTTGTTTGGTTATGAGTTAATGATTTGTGTCTATGAGTTATGTTTGCTGTTGAAGATTGAGGATGGATTAAGTCACTGGAGTTGGGATGTAGACAATGAAGATTAGGGATTATGATTATAGTGGATCACTATGAGAAAATTTCCTTTGTTGTTGAGTCAGATCACTTCTTATACAGCCATTAACCAAATCTTTATGTTAGATTTAAATAAAGCTAAACCTAGATTGAATCTTTATCTTCTCAAATTTGACAACATCACCATTAGATTCATTAATGATTTAATGATGATTTTACTAAATTCGTTAAAAAACAACTAAGATTTGATAGGATTCAATACTGAATTCAAACTCTAGAAACTTAGTTGATTTTCCATCCTTTCTATTGCTTTCTTAGCTAAGGAAGCTTGAAAAAGAGGATCACCAGTGACCAACTTAAAAAAATTGCAAAGCTTCTTCCTTGATTTTAACCTATGACCTTATACACCAATATCCAAGCCCATGGACCATGCCACTAAACCAGGCTTGTTTCTCAATGCTATGATTAATTAAAATATATTTAACCCATAAAATCTATGCCTAATCTAATTAGCCTATCATACCTAAGCCTAACTTAATCCAATTTATTTCAAATTGACCCTAGCCTTTTATATATACACCAAAGACTTTTTAAAACCAATTTTTAACTTCAATAAATTTAGAGTCTATGTTTTTTTTATTACTAGTCCAATTAAAATATTTTGAAATTCAAATTGAATAGAAGCCCATTTTATGAATTCAAATATTTTACTAGACTTTGTTAAAATACCAAAGACTTAAAACTTATTAAATCGCATGTATTTTCAACTATAACTCATCCGATCCTAAAAGACTAATTGACTTTACTCAACTTGGAAATTTTTTATCACTTTGTATATTTTGTATTTTTTTTTTTTTTGTGTTTTCCAATATTTCTACTTTTTTTGTGTTCTTTTATTATTTTTTCAATTTTTTTTTTGAATTAGGACCCATTTTCTTTTATTCTAAAAAGTTAAAACTATAAAGAGGCAAAAGTGGGATGTCTAAACTCCCTATCTTCATTGTCGGGCTTAATCCAGGCCCATGTAGGGCTCGCTTAGCTATAATGATCACCTATTGCAAGAAAACTACGAATAAGGTTGAATGATTAAGTTGATAACTACTCCATACATTTGTAGACCATGTCGGACATTGTGGCTCCACTACCATTGCTATGGATGTGGCTTTTGCTCGCTAACTCCTCTCCAATTATCGGCTCTACTCCTCCATAAATATAAGGTTATTACTCAATGGTAAATTACTTTGATACTTTGCATACTAAAGTCTAATTTTTACCTTCGAGTATTATTACTCTCCTTACACATCAATCTTACTTAAGTATTAGAGTGGCCACGCTAAATAACACTCAAGCATTCCTTATTATTCTTTGTCTTGCAGGCTCACACAGTTATGTGAAGCCCTATCTCAACATAATCTCTATTAGCCAATATCTAGAGATAACATTTGGCACTGTCTATGGGAAACTAATCTAATCTCTTACCTGAATACACACTAAACACTCAATGAAGCACCACCATTGATTGCCAACATATCTTACATTGACAATTGTGAGAACAACTAGTTAGTAAACAACCAACCTACTAAAAATCAACCCCTAGTTAGGGAAACACTAGAACAGTGCTTGGAGTGCTAAGAGCACTTGTTTAAGGAGTTTGCTTCCCAAAACAAGTTACTTTGTGCTTGCCTTGAGGATGTTGAGAGGCGTAGTACATAGAAACATCCGCTTAAAGATTCTGATGCCTACATTAGGTAAAACAACCAACAATAGCAGCAGGAAAATGGTAAGGATCAATAACTAGATCCCCTAATACAGGAACAGTAGGCATAATTTGTGACCACCCACAACTAGACCCTTACTAGGAATGAGCCGTTAGCTAACTCCCATGGAGCACTGATACACTTTACAGTGTATTGAGCTCACCCAGCAGATAATATTGGTCTCAACAAGCTTCACGCAATAGTAAGATGGCTCTTTGAGTAGTAGGAGAGTAAGGTAGTTGACGACATCGAGTTGATCAAAACCGCCTTCACTAGGGGTATCCAGGATGAAGCGTTGCCCCTAAACAGCAAGCTTCCTACCTTGGACAAGTACGATGGCATTGATGGTACTGGTGATCCTAATGATCACCTCCTTTGCTTCTATACCCTCATGAACCTTTACGATCATGGAGACACCATTATGTGCAAGGATTTCTTAAATACATTGAGGAAAGTAGCTCGAACGTGGTTTAATCACTTGCTCAAGAACTCCATCAACTCCTTTGACGAGTTTGCACGAAGGTTTAGCCTGTAGTTTAGGGATAGTAAGCCTTCGTCTAAGGACACATTGTCCTTGTACTTGATAAGATTGAGTGAAGGTGATAACTCTAATTTTAAACATATTTTATATGGTGATTTTATAGTATTTCCCTTACATTTTTGGTTTTCTTTAAAGAAATTGATACTTAATTGAGTAAAATGTTGATTTCAGGGTTTAAACGCGTTCTAGGCTCGAAAACGAAGAAAAGAAATCAAGTTTCACTTAATTCCGAGTTCAAACAAAGAAGTTATGAAGTTTTGAAGTTGTGCAGAAATTTTGCCTTAGTGCAGAAAGTTACACGACCTGAGGACACGGCCGTGTCCTAGGCCGTGTTTGGTGACGAAAATAAAATCCGTGTAATACACATATATAAGGAGATCTTAGGGTTTTAAGGAAGGGGAGACATTACAGAAACGGGGAGAGACAAGAGACGAGAAGAGACTTAAGAACAACATCGATTTCAAGATTAGAGAGATTGTTCATCAAATCAAGAGGGGTTTTTTATGCTTTATTTTATATTTTTGATGGAACTCGTTTTTAGATTCATTATGATAGCTTAGAATTCAAGTATTTAGGATTATGGAACCTAGGGTTTCATGTAACCCTTAGATTGAATTATAATTTCAAGAAAGTTTCTATCTTTTCTTGATTCAATTATGTCGTTTAGTTATTGATTGATAATTCTAGAGTGTCAATATATGATATTATGCATGTTGATTGAGAAATTGCATGTGTAATTAGATCTTAGCATAATTGAAGAGAATTACATATATACTTAGAGATAAGATACATGTTTCTTCCGGAAAAGTTGATTGTTTGTATGGGAATTCATTATACATTAATGCAATTCTAAGTTATATTACTAAGTGAAGAGATTCCGGTAAATAATTTAGGATTAGGGTTAATATGCTTGAGAGAGATATTAGCTTTAATTGTGAATCCCTCCGGTCAAGAATTATAGAAACTAAATTGAATATATTTTAAAAGGTTACATGTTAAACACTAGGGGAAGTAATTCCTAAATACATTATTAATTTCTTGAAGTCGTTCGTAGTTTTATTGCTTTCTAATTTGCGTAATTAAGTCTCATAAGTAGTTTAGTTGTTAATTTCAATATTTTTAATTCATTCAACTCATCATAATTTTCCGGTTAGATAATAAAGCTAAAGTTAATATTAGTACTCAAAATCTCTGAGGGATCGACTCGGACTCATATCCGCTATATTAAAATTGATAGGTACGCTTGCCTCGTATCAAAAGGCAAAACTCTGCATGAATATATGGCTCAGCTCAACAATGCCGTAGTCGAGATCCTCAATTAGACAAAGGAGTAGCAATACATGATACGTAGCTTGGCATACAACCTTTAAGAAACTTCTTTCGATTGCTTATGAAGAGCAAGCTAAAGACCCTAGCTGAATTCTAGAATATGGCCTAGAAATACATGGATAAGGATGATAACATTCACACCAAGCATGACATTGACCAAAAGGGGTTAGTCGAAAAGAAGGATAAGGAGAGATTATCCTTTAAGGATCACCTCAGTAGTAAGGCATCGAGCAGAGCTAATGGAGAAAGCTCAAGTAGTAAGAAGCGTAGAGTAGAGTAGAACCTACTTAACCTTCCCATCTACACATAATACAACCCTCTGAGCCAACCTATTACTTAGGTTTTCGCCGACGTGCAAAATAGAAGCTTGCTACAGAAGCCCCCCAAGATGAAGGAGAATCTCAATCATCAAAACTTGAATAAGTATTGCCAATTCTACAGCGACTATAGCCATACTACGGATGAGTGCTTCAAGTTGAAGAATGCAATCAAATATGCTATTTACCAAGGCTTCTTTGGTGAGTATGTATCCCAGTGGAGGAATGACGATTGTTCTGATGATGATAAAGATAGGGTGCCTTAGAGGTAGCAAATCGAAGATGCTTAAGTAGATTGGAATGAGGATTACCAGAATGATCAAGCCCCCAATGGTGTGATTAACATAATCATTAAAAGGCTACACTTAGGGAGCCAACCAAGCACCAGTAGCTCGGCTAACGCCCTATTTAAGGTGTTGGCTGCTATGGAAAAGAGGTAGAAGGTAGACACTTCAATCTCTTTCTCTAATGTAGATCTAAAGGAGGTAGACACCCCTCATCAAGACGCCCTTGTAATAAGGGCGAGGATCACCAATTTCAAGGTCCTCAAGATTATTGTAGACATTGACAGCTCCACTGACATCTTCTTGAATACCTCTAAAAGGATACTAAGCAAGTTGCCTATCAAAATGAAACCCTACCACCATAATCTCATTAGCTTTAATAGGAGCATTGCTTGAGCTAAGGGAATCATCACCTTTGACATGGAACTTGGCGATGACAATAATTTTGCATAATGACTAGTGGAGTTCGTCGTGGTGACTGCTCGTCTCCTTATAACACTCGCTTGAGACAATCGAGCTTTAATGCATTTGGAGTCATCATCTTGTCCTTCCACCTAAAAGCCAAGTTTGTAAACCCCATTAAGATGAGAATCTGGAGTTATTATTAGAAGCTCTTTCGAGAACTCTATGTCAAGGTTGCTAAAGCAAATGGAGTCTTCGCTTTAGAGATAGGCCCATAAGAGAAGCTGATCGAGAGAGGAGAGCTTACTGAAAAATAGAAGAAGTGCAAATCAATGCCTCTCTTGACCAAACCACTAAGGTTCAAATTGAGACCCTTTCTAAGGAGAAGGAGCAAATAGTTGCCTTGCTACGAGCCAATTCCGATAGGTTTTCCTAGTTGGTGTTAGATATGCTTAGGATCTACCTTGATGTGGCAACCCATAGCCTCAACATCAACTCCAATGGGCAACCTGTTAAGTAGAAGAAAAGGCATTTCGCACTAAAAAGGCAAGCTACAATAGAGGAAAAAGTGCAAAAGCTGCTTAAGGCTGGCTTCGTTAAAGAGGAGAACTATCCAACCTAGTTAATAAACGTAATGCTGGTCAAGAAGAAGTTTGAGAAGTGGCACATGTGTGTCGATTATATCGACCTCAATAAAGCTTACCTAAAAGACTACTTCCCTTTCCTTAGGATTGACCGGCTGGTCTACTCTACTCAGGACATGCCTTGTTCAGCTTCATGGATACCTTCTTGGGTTACAATTAGATTAAGATGGACCTAAAGGATAAAGTCCATACCTCTTTTGTCACCGACATTAGTATGTAATGCTACATGGTCATGCCCTTTGGCCTCAAAAAATGCCGGGGCAACATAACAACATATGGTGATAAAGTTGTTTAAGCTCCAAGTTGGGTAAAATATGGAGGTGTACATTGATAACATGATAGTTAAGAGCAAGCAACTCGATGATCATGTCAAGGACTTGCAAGAAGCCTTTGACTAGATAAGAGAACACAACATGAAGTTGAACTCCCAAAAGTGCATATTTGGGGTTAGCTTTAGCAAATTTTTTAGCTTCCTAGTCACCTAGAGAGGAATTGAGGCCAACTTTGAAAAGATATAGGCTATCAGGGATATGAAGCCCCTTACTTCGGTTCGAGACGTATATAAGCTCATCAACATGGTGATTACGCTAAGTAGATTTGTCTCTAAGAGTGTAAACAAATGCATAGAGTTCTTCAAAATCCTCAAGAATCCAAAGGGTTTTGAATGGACTCCTCAATGTGCGACAACCTTCAAATAATTGTAGGAGTCCCTCGCATACCTTATAATCCTCTCCAATCATGTTCTAAAGGAAGACATATATTTATACTTGGTCACTAGCAACTAGGCACTCTCTTCTGTACTGGTCAAAGTAAAAGGGAGAGAGCATAAGTCTGTATACTACGCTAGCCACATACTTCAAGGGCCTGAGGTCAGGTACACCAGAGCAAAGAAATTTGCCTTGGCCATTGTCACCTGATCACGTCGACTTAGGCCTTACTTCTGGGCGCACTAGATCATTATGCTCATAGACTAGCCGTTGTGCATACTGCTGTAGAAGTTGGATAAGTTTAGATGGATGGTGAAGTATGTGATGGAGCTAAGCACATATAGAATCCAGTACCAACCACAGATGGCCTATAAGGTATAAGTGCTAGCTAACTTTGTAGTTAAATACATAAGAGAGGAAGGAGCACCTAATAGAAATCAACCCCCTGGACCGATTACGCATAGCTGAGCTAGAGGACTCCAAGTACTTACTCGGAGGATACTAACTCTAGGCTATAGCTGAGATAGGGATTCTTATCTTGAGTTGGTCCCCTGATAGGAATCAGCTTACGATTTTCTCCAAGTCAAGGCCAAATTTTTCAAAGTCGAGGCTGAACAACTTTCACCTAGGCCGAGCGAATAACAGAAGGCCGAGGGGAAGAAGAGGAAACACTCGGCATCAATTCTATCATCTATCAAAATGCCAAGAAACCATACGATCGAAGACTCAAGACCAAAGAACCATTCTGTGCAACACGGAGAGACTAGTGCTGACTAATCCTAGTATTCGGCAATTATAGGCCTACCTTTCGAGTATCCTGGCCAAACATTATGAGACTTTAGGGACTCTTGCTTAGACTCAGAAATCCAACTGCCAACCCCGTCTAGTTTAGATCTTGATCCTTCTAAGACTAACCGAGTGGTTGAATGCTGACTTCTTTTATTAAACGTACAGTTTTGTATTCTTTTATATGTTTCTTTTATTTTATTTATGGGCCTAATTCTTTAGGGTTTAAGGCCTTATACATTATTTATAGTTTTGCCACTAGAGTTTAGGACTTACTATAAATAGCAACATTTATAATAACATATTAAACAGAAATAGATGAATGAAGATAATCATATTTTACAATGAAACTTTCCCCTTTTAAGCAAGCTCACACTTGAGCGCTTAGAGCTTGTTTTGCTAGATTATTGAGTGTTGATTAGAATCTTTAATCTTTCTCGTGTTCTTATCAATCTTGTTATTAAGATTGTGGTAAACCCTTCATTTAAGCCCATTAGTAAGTTACATCTAACCTCTCATTTGAATCACGAGTGACATTTAGTATTCGTGAGTTATATTGAACTCTATTTTAAGCTCAAACCCCTGATTGTATTTATCTCTTAATGTATGATATCCATACACATTCACTATCAAAACCCCCTATTCTCACTCCTTATTTCCTATTCTCACTCGAACCTAGGCTACATCATCTTTAGTTCCGAGACCTGCTTTCATATACATATCATCTCGGTATTAAAGCTTTAGAGAGATACGCATGTTAGTGTTCTTCAAAGTTAATTCGTGGCTTAGATAACTGTTAGTTGTCATTCTATAGTGTAGTGTGTTGTTTGTATTTTAGTAATCGTAGTATTGTGTTGCAGTTGAGTTTAGTACATTAATTTCAGTAGTTGATTTAAGTGTCTGTTAGTAGTGGTAGCTACAAGAAGTCAAGTAGTGGTTATTTCTAGGTTATTGTAATTGTGTTTTGTTGTTTGTTCAATTTTCTTTGGAAATTGCTGTACAAATGAGAATGTTCGAAGATAATGTCAACAACAGTGGTGATAGTCCTTGCAAAAGCTTGAGGAGATGTGTTGATAACTTAGAATATCATATTTAGAATCTCACTGACTCTATCCAAGAACTCAATGTTTTAGTCAAAGGCCGCAGATGTGATGGCTAAGAGGAAAGAAGGGAATGAACACCCACCAGCAGAAGTGCTTCTAATGAACTTGACAACGATGAGCAACAGTCGAGAAGAGCTGCCAAGCTAAAAAGGAAAGAAAACCAACTTGTGTTAAGAAAAAGAAATGAAAGGAGTATTGACTCCGAAGCAAATCAAGAAGCCTAGAGAAGAGGCCCTAAACTAAGAAGAAATGTGGCCAAGCAAAGCTCCAATAGAAGTGGCTGAATCGAGGTGAACCAACCAATTCGGAATGCAAGGGATGAACCCCAAGCACCTGGCCGAGGACTTAATAATATCAAGCTCAAACTTCCAACCTTTAGTGGAAGTAGCTGACTTGAAAAATTCCTTGACTACGTGGTTCCCTAAGTCGAGAAGTTGTTTGAGTGCTTTAAGTATGATGAACGAACAAAGGTTAAGCTAGCTTCATTATCCCATATTGAATATGCAAGCCTTTGGTAGGATAAGTTAGTTGCCAAGCAAGATACTGAAGGAAAAGAGCCAATCAAAACTTAGAGGCTTATGAAGCGATTAATGAATCAATACTTCGTGTCGACTTACTTTAAGCAAGAGATGCTCCATGCCTTCCAATACTTAAGGTAAGGTCAAAACACTATTGAAGAGTACTTGTAGGAGTTTGAGACCTTAATGACGAGATGTGAGATTGCTGAGCTATAGGACTATACCATTGCTAGGTTTCTAAGTGGACTCCGAGATGACATTGCTGACATAGTTGAATTCTAGCCGTTCAACTCTTTGGATGAATTGATCAATTTAGCATTAAGGGTGGAGAGATAGGGGAAAAGAAGGCATCAAACGCTAACTAGCTGACCTCAACAAGGCAACCTTGAGCCTAAGAGGTATACCGAGAGAAAAAGGTTAAGGAGAAAGATAGAGAAAGGAGAGTCTAGCCGACCAGTTCATGCCAAGAAAAATATTGCTGAGAAAGAAAAGGCATTCGGCAATAAGACCCATGAAGTGAAGTGCTTCAAATGCTTAGGCTACAGACATATTACATCTCAATTCCCAAATAAGAGGGTCATGGTCTTGAAAGGTGCAGGACCGAATGCTTAAGTAGAGAGTCAAAGTGACAAGAGTTTAGAAGATAAGTCGATAGAAGAAGATGTCTATGCTGAAAATCTGGACGAACTCTTAACCATGGCAACACAAGTCGACCTAAAGGTAGATCCCAAACAAAGGGAAAATTTATTTCATATTCAATGTTTGGTGAATGGGAAGACTTGTTCCTTAGTTGTTGATGGAGGAAGTTGCACTAACGTCATCTCTGTTGAGTTAGTGGAGAAAATGAAATTGCCAACCTACCTACATCCCCGACCTTATGGATTGAAGTGGTTTAATGATAAGGATGTGATCCATGTGCATACAAGAGCTCGAATAACATTCACGGTAGGGTAGTATGAGGATGAGATTGAATTCGATGTAGTCCCTATGAATGCTGCAAATTTACTTCTAGGCCGACCATGGGAGTATGATCGAAAGGCAATCCATGATGGTTTCCTTAACACTTACACAGTCTGAAAGGATGGGAAGTGTTATTTCTTGACCCCTATGAGTGTTGAAAAAATCTAGAGTAACTTGACACCTATGGTGAAGAGAAAAGGGAAGAGAAGTTTATTCAGCATCCCAGCTCATGCTCAATGTTTAGCGTCGAGGATAACTTCTTTTCAGCCCTACGATAATGATAAGAATCAACCTATGACTTTCCCTAAGTTGAGGTCGACTTATCGGAAGTTGATGTTGACCTATTCTAACTCAAGGCTGAATTGTTCAAAGCTGAGGCCAAGCTAACAACATAAGACTGAGGAAAAGAAAAGGAGCCACTCAACATCATGTTTGTCGTCTGTCAAAAGGCCAAAAAACCACATAGTCAAGGACTCGAGACCAAATAACCACTTGGCATGGCATAGAGAGACTAATGCCAACTAATCTAGTACTCGCCAATTGTGGGCCAAACTTTTGGGTATCCCAACCAAACACTATGAGACTCCAAGGACTCCTCCTCAAACCTAAACATCTAACTACTGACCTTGTCCAGTTCAGATCTTGATCCTTTTAGGACTGGCTGAGTGACTGCATGCTTACTTCTTCTATTAAACGCACAGTTTTATAATCTTGTACATGTTTCCTTTATTTTATTTATGAGCCCAATTCTTTAGGATTTAAAGCCTTATACATTATTTATAGTTTTGCTACAAGGGTTTAGGATTTGCTATAAATAGCAATATTTGTAATAACATATCAGATAGAAATAGACGAATGAAGACAATCATATTTTATAGCGAAACTTTCCTCTTTTGAGTAAGCTTACACTTGAGCTCTTAGAGCTTGTTTTGTAGGATTATTAAGCATTGATTGGACTCTTTAATCTTTCCTGTGTTCTTATCAATCTTGTTCTTAAGATTATAGTAAACCCTTCATTTGAGATGGTTAGTGATATGCATTTAACCTCTCGTTTGAATCTTAAGTGACATTTAGTATTCGTTAGTTGTATCGAACCCTATTTCAAGCTTAAACCCATGATTGTATTTATGTCTTAGTGCATGATATCCATATACATTCACTGTCAAAACCCCTTATTCTCATTGCCTATTTCCCGTTCTCACTCGAACCTAGGTTGCATGATCTTTGCTTCCGAGAAGCATTACCATATGCGTATCATCCCCTGTCGACCTAACTTTTAGATCCTTACTTGTGTTAAATCAACCCCTGTTTAGTAGCGATGCTTTATCCCAAAAGAGAGCCCAAGAATAGTCGAGGTGAGCTCCTGATTTGATTACAAGCATCCAAACCCAAATCAAGACAACTTCTCTTCAGAAGAATTGATTGGACCCCGACCTGTTCCAAATTAGGTCAACCCCTAACCATAAGCATTATGGTAGTTTCCACCTACTTTGTATCATATTTCTCCCATCTAGCCATAAGTGACACGTGTTTTCGGATACAATATTCTAGAATGATTCTTTATTTTGTATATTGAATATTCTTTACCCCTTTTAGCATGTTTTATGTAACCTATTTGTAGAATACTCTTTAGTCTTTTCAGACATGTAACGTAACCTTAGTGAATGGGTATATAAACCCTAACCTTCTTATATGTAGACAATAAACTAATAAATATAGAATTATTCACATTGAGCAACCTTATTGCTCTCATCATCTTTCAACTCTTATATATTCCCTTTAGTAAGGAGTAATAGCAAGCGACCCTTCAATTTGGACTAATGTGTCATATTCGGCGAATTGTGGGCCGAGTAAGATCAACTGGTGCGTCATATCCATTCGGTAGCTACCCAAAGTTTGTTAGCTTTTTCCCTGTTTGTTTTTGGTTTGTTTCGTTGTGGTGTTTCTCCATGTGTTCAACCCCGAATATGCATAAGTTTTGTTGATATCAGAGCATAGTTCCAAGAGGGAGTGTGCAAAGTTATAGTGAAGTTTTGGTTCACTTTACCATTAGTAGTTGTTGTGTTCCTTCCATAGCTACTATAGTGTGTTCTTGTGATAGTAAGTGTAGTTTCATTGTTACTTTATTTTTACTCTGTTTCTCATTATGAAAACAGAGCAAGTTTGTTTCTATTTTGTTTAAATGACCATTAGGCACTAAAGTTGCTAGTGAATTGTTAATCTGTTCGAGAAGTATTATACTATGTTAGACTCAAGTGTTTAGGGTGTTGGTGACCAGAGTAGTAGTGCTTAACCCGGTCGTACTCATAATGGAAGTAACACCCTAAGGTCTATCGACAACAAACTTAGCAAACTCATAAATCTTGTTGAAAGTCTAGTCACAATAATGTAAGTTAACAGGCAACTGGCATAGGGTATGCCACTGCAAAATCTACCTGAAAATAATAAAGAGAGAGGTTATGGCCAAACTGGTCGAATCCATCGCCTAACCTAACCCCCTTAAGCTGGAGGAGCTACTAAACAAAAATTAGGGTTAGAGGAGATTAAGGAAGATGATGAGGAGTTAGATGTTGGAGAGTTTAGGGAGGAAGAAGAAGAAGCTGACTATTACCAAGCATAAGGATGAGGACGTTAAGCTCCTTGAGGGCTAAATAATGTCAAGGTTTAAATCCCACCCTTCAATAGAAGTGAAGATGCCGATGAATACTTAGAGTGGGAGGAGAAGGTAGAGAAGGTGTTTGAATGTTACAGAAATACAGATGTTGTCAAGGTCTGACTTACTATACTAGAGTTTATTGGATATGCCACCATATGGTGGAAGAATCTAAATGTAGCCAAAGAACAGGATGGTAGACGAGGTGTTAGAACTTAAGATGAGATGAAAAGGTTGTTAAGAGGAAGATTTGTACTCGAAACTTACTTGCAAGATACATTTGCAAAGTTACAAGAGCTTCGCCAAAGAAGCCAATTCATTGATGATTATGTAAGAGAGTCCTAAATGCTTATGATTTAAGCCGACTTTGAAGAACTAGAGGCCTATATAGTGTCAAGGTTCGTTTGTAGGCTTAAGTATGAGATTCGCAATATCATAGAAGTACAGAGGTTTTATACCTTAGAAGAGGCCATCAAGATAGCGGAAAAGGTTAAAAGGCAAAGGAGAAGTGTTTCGAGCCGACCTAAGCCAACATTCTTGCGAGTCCCAATACCACATCAACCTATTTAAGTAGAGTTGAGGAAGCTATATAGAGTCGAAGATAGGAACAACCTATCTAATGATGGCCAAGTAAGCTAGCAGGGTCGAGTTAGTTAGATGGGCCAAGCCGAAGTTAGGCTAACCTCAAGGGCATATGAGAAAGGGTAGACCTCTGGACAGAAGACTAGCGAGGTAAAGTACTTTAAATGTTTAGGCTTTGGACATATGGCCACTGAGTATCTAAACTAACATGTCATGGTGCTCTGAGGAGATGTGGTGGATAACACTGACAAGAGCGAGCTCGAGAAAGAAGAGGATGTTGGAAAACCCAAAGCCATAGACGAAGAGGAGACCTGTGTCTATATTGACTAGTGAAAAGTAACGACCCTAGTCTTAAGGTGAGTACTAAGTACCTTGCTAAGCTTTAAGGAAGATTAGAGGAAGAATTTATTCCATAACAAGTGTACCATCAAAGGCTAATTGTGCATGATTATTGTAGATGGGGGAAGTTGTACCAATGTTGTTGCATAATCCTTTGTGTCAAGGTTGGGTCTACTAACCTTAAAGCATCCCTGACCTTATAAGCTCCATTTGTTTCATGATAAGGGTGCTTTTCACTTAGCTAAACAAGTAGCTATATTGTATAGTGTTGGGAACGTATACCGGGACGAAGTAGTTTGCAATGTCATCCCCATAAGAGCTTTACATCTACTGCTTAGACGACCTTGGTTGTTCAACCAATATGTTACTCACGATAGGTATACAAACACCTAAGCCTTTGTTAAGGATGTAAGGAAAGTTATGTTGCAACCCTTGACCTTGTCCCAAGTAAATGAAACTCATAACCATCTCACTTGAGCTAATAAGAAGAAAGCCTTGGTGATGACCTGAAGAGAGCTTTGAGTTGTTGAAGAAGCTAAAGAACCTATATGGTGCGAACTGTGACCAAGAACAGACAAGGCTGGTCATTGGATAAGTTCAAGCTTATAGAAAGCTCAAAGGAAAGTAATGGGGTATGTATGAAAGGGTAAATGGGAATGAAGGGTAAATAAAAACCTAAGAACAGTCTAAAGGATATGACATACAAATGGAACTTTTAAGGACTTACGGCATAATCTGATATGACATACGAATCGATCTGATGAATTTACTCACCACTTAGCCTTGTTCATCGGTTAGGATAAGAGTGATGTCGAAAGTAAACAAGTAGCGTTTATGCAAGGAAAAAAAATGCTCAAGTATGTTAAGGATAATCTAATATGATTCTTTGCAGTTATAAGTACAAGGGTATTTATACCCATAAGTTAAGACAACTTGCCCATAAGAGAAAAGACAAAAAAAGCATTTCCTAAGGAAGTAATGTACAAGATACAAAAGGGTAAAAATGAATATACAAGGAAAGTAATCATTGGTGTAATGGATTCTACACATGATACTATACATATGGTGATGCTGTATTGGTGATGCCATTAGAAGATGTGGACAAAAATTATAGACAGCTTGCTTGTTCGAGCAAATGTGGCTTAGTTAGTCCAGACTCTTTGTCTCGGCATCTTGGTAGGAGTACGGTCGAATAAGTAATTGGCTAGGCATGTATGAGAATGAAGATGGGCTATTGTCTCGGCCTTTTGTGTGTGCTTAGTAGTGTCATGCACTATATGGTTGTAAGTGAATTCGACCATAGGTAGGCAGATGTCCTAATCAGCTAAGTTCTTTCCCATTGCAACTTAAAGCAACAATCCCAAGGTACGATTAACCACCTCCATTTGGCCATCAGTTTAGGGATGATTAGAAGTACTAAATAATAGTTTGGTCCCCATTTAACGCTACAAGGTCTTCCAGAAATGGTTCAAGAACTTTGGATCCCTATTAGAGACTACACTTCTTGGCATGCCGTGTAACTGCATAATCTCCTACAAGAAAAGAGAAGCAATAGTCAAACCATTGTTAATTTTTAAGTAGGGCACGAAGTGTGCCATTTTACTGAAATGATCCAGGACAACCATTATAGAATCTTTGCCTTAGATAGTTTGTGGTAGTCTGAGAACAAAGTCCATGTTCAATTCAATCAGTGGCTTTGTTAGGATAGGTAAAGGTATTGCTTTCCCTTACTCGGCTAAGCATTTAGCTTTCTTACACATGGCACAGCTGTTCACAACTTGTTGCACATCTCTCCTCATCCTCAACTAGAAGGATTGACTATTCAATAGTTTATAGGTCCTTTCTCTAAAATGTCCAAAGAGTCCTCCATTGTGAGCTTCCTTAATTAGCAACTCCCTCAGGGAACAAGTCGATACGCATAATTTTCCACCTCGGAACAAGTAACCATCCTCCATATGATACTCATCCATTATCCTTCTATCAACACGTTGCATGATTATGGGTCCAAAGTGTAGATTCCTAAAATACTGTTCTTTGATACTTGCAAACCCAAGCCATCTGGTCTACAGTTTGGTTAAAAGTGCATGTCTCCTTGAAAAAGCATCTTCAACTACGTTGCTCTTTCCTTGCCTGTATTTTATAACAAAATTGAATCCTTCAAGGAATTCAACCTATCTCGCCTACGGCTTCAATAACTTCGTTTAACTTTGGAAGTACCTCAACAATTCATGGTTAGTATATATGATAAATTATCTTGGTAGCAAAAAGTGTTACCATACTAGTAGTGCTCAGATTAGGGCCAAGAGCTCCTTATTATATACAAAGTAATTTAATTGTAGCCTATGGAAACTTCTCACGTCGGTAGCATAGGTAGTAGGAGTCAGCTACTCTACAATTGCTTGGATCTTTTTGTCATCTACTAGTAAGCCTCCTCCAATTACTACATAGCCTAAGAGTACCACTTTCTCTTGGCAAAAGCAACATTTCTTGAGATTGCTGAACAGTTTCTCGGTATGGAGGATATTCAATACTTCTCAGAGATGCTTACAATGGCTTGACATGTCAGCACTGTAAACCAATATGTCATCAAAGTACACCACGACACACTTTCCAATCAGATGTCTTTATACGTAAATAATCAATCGCATGAAAGTGCTCGAGGCATTCAACAAGCCGAATGACATGATCATCTACTCATAGAGTCCATGCTGAGTTTTAAATACAGTCTTCCATTTGTCTCCCAGCCTCATGTAGATTTGATCATAGCTAGACTTTAGGTTAATCCTATTGAAGACCTTGACTCCACTCAACTCATCCAACATGTCTTCTAACCTGAAGATTAGATACTTGGATCTGATCGTGATCTTATTCATGGCTCGGCTGTTGACATACATCTATCAAGTTCCATCCTTTTTTGACACTAGAAGCGCTGACATAGCATAAGGGCTAAGACTTTCCTAGACATATCTTCTCTCCAATAACTCATTGACTTGACGTTATAGCTTAGAAGCTTGTTCGTGATTCATCCGATAAGCTGGCTTATTCGGCAATGCGATGTCGGGTACTAAGTCAATACAGTGCTCTATGCCTTGAGTTGTGGGTAACCCCTCAAGTAACTATTCTAAGAATAGGTTAACATACTCATTAAGCATCTCTATGATTTCTTAGGGTAGTTTACTCTGCTACTTCATTTCTAATAAGCGCCTAACTAACATAAAGGTTGGCTCATCAGCATTAATGGCCTTTCGGAGCTCGGCTCTACTCATTACTGGAGCTTTCTTCAATCCGAAAGCAAGTTTTGTCTACAATTTGTTAACTTCTCTCAATGGTACAGGTTTAGTGTTATCTTTCAATCATCCTTCTCAAACATTTACGTATTCTTGTAGCCATAATGGATAACTCTTCTTTCAAATATCTACAGTCTACCTAGCAACATATGGGAAGCACACATGGGCAATACATCGCAGAGAATCTGGTTAGAGTAATTCCCTATAGTGATCAGTAATAATACTCTCTGAGTGACATGTAATGCTCCTTTCTTACTCAACCAATGCAATTTATACAGCCTTAGATGTACAATATTCAACAACTTCAATTTTGAAATAAGATCGACGGATGACCATTGTCCGTTGGTTCGAGCACTGAGCCACCATGTATCCAAACCCTTAACAATTGATGCATTTGATCTAGCTAGTCTTCTTGCCTGATCTTTGCCCCTTCTCATAACTTTAGGTCAGCAGCTCAACATTATGTCAACCTTTCTAATCGGCTCGGACGTCCATCTTTTAACATAGCTCAGTATTTGACTAAGCTTGATAACTTGCCTATCTAGGTCGGCTAGTCAACATCCTGGCCAATACTTGGCTCCTTATTTGCCTCTCTACTCGTTGAGCTATTCTAATGGCCTCATCCATTGTTGTGAATCGCTGAAGTTCTACAATGTCCCGAATATCACCTCTTAATCCTGTGATGAACCTAAAGATTGTTTACACTGGGGGCTTCTCCACTTCACATTAGATCATGAGCGTTTGAAATTCTTAAATATGCTCATCAACAATCCAACCTCTTTATCTTAGCTCCTAAAGCCAAGTGAAAGTATCTTGGAGATAAGCTCTTAGTACGAACCTATTTCTAAGTATTCTCTTCATCTCAAGCTAAGTATTAATCTCTTAATAGCCCTCTAGTCTCCTTATGGCCCGAAAATTCTTCCACTACATAGTAGCATATCCAAAGAACTTAATAGTAGTAGTTCTTACTTTCTCATAATCCTCTTATTGATAATAATAAAAAACATGCTCTACCTTCTCTTCCTACTCCAATTACTCATCAGCATTCCCAGATCCATTGAAGCTCGAAATCTGAAGCTTGGAATCTAAAGCTTCATATGGTTAAATGCTTTAGAGACTTGTCTGTGCTCTTCTTCAAAATACTCCTCTTCTTTACCGTCTCCCATGTCTATCAAATCAATCCTTCTTTTCACTTATCTACCTACTCCTCCACTTTGAACTAGTTGAGTTAGGTTCTGACCTCTAACATGTTGAATAGCTTATAGGGTATTTTGTACGACCTCAATCGGTCGGCAAAATAACGCATAAATAGCTTAGGTCAGATCAACCAAGAGGTTAGCCACTTTATCAAGTCTCTTGTTAGTGCTTCTAGAGATTCCTTGAGACTATTATCTATGGTAAACAACTCCACTATTGTCATCTCCTATACCAACATTCACACTTAGGTCTATCATTTTCTCTATAGTTCAAAGTTTAAACAAACACTTTAGGAAATTAATAGCTAGCAAACACAGTAGCTAAGATGAACACAGTAACTTACTTTATTTTACATACATAGTACAGAGTATAACAAAACTTCTAAAAAGAACTAACTATAGCCCATATAAAACCTCCACTTAGATACTGAGATGGTGTGAACCATCACCAAGAATAGACAAGGCCAGTTGTTGGATGGGTCTAAGCTTGTAGAAAGCTTGAAGGAAAGCAGTGGGGTATTTATGAAAGGACAAATGCAAATGAAGGGTACATAAAAACCTATGAACAGCTTTAGAGAATATGACGCACCAATGAAATTTCCAAGGACTCATAGCACAATTCGATATGATGCACGAATTGGTCCAATGAGGTTACTTGCGACCTAGCCTTACTCAAGGGCTAAGATAAGAGTGATGCCGAGAGTAAATAAGTAGTATTTATGTAAGGAAAAAAAATACTTAAGTGTATTAAGGATAATCTGATTCTGATTCTTTTCAACTACAAGTATAGGGGTGTTTATACCCATAAGTTAAGGCAACTTGCCCAAAAGAGAAAAGACAAAAGGGGCATTTCCTAAGGAAGTAATATATAAGATACAAAAGAGTAAAAATGAATATATAAGAAAAGTAGTCATTAGTGTAACAGATTCTAGACATAATGCTGTACACATGGTGATGTCATTAGAAGATGTAGACAAAAAATATGGATAGCTTGCTTGTCCAAGTAGGGGTGGCTTGGTTAGTTCGAACCCTTTCTTTCGGCATCTCGGCAGGGGTACGGTCGAGTAAGTAATTAGCCAAGTATGTGTGAGAATGAAGATGGGCTATTGTCTCGACCTTCCACTTCTTGGCGTACAACATGCGAGAAATAGGCAATCACTCAGCTTGGTAGGAAAAATAAGTCAGCAAAGAGATATTCGGCCTCTACATGAGTCGGTTAGAATAGGAGGATTTGTCTTACCAGTCCCTTTAGTCTTCAGGCTCGGCTGCGAGTTAGTAGTTTGGTAGCCTGATTCCCATCACTATGTTCCTATTAGTTAGGAAATTGTTAGAGTTGAGGGAATTATAGAATGTCCTATAAGAGATCCAAAGCTTACTAGATGAGTTTTCTGAACTGTTTTTGGAAGAATTGCTTAGAGGACTACCACTAGTCCGAAGTATGGAGAACTATATTGATCTGTAGCCAAGCGTCACCCTACCCAACTGACCTATATATAGGATGAACCTTGAGCAAGCTACTGAGCTAAAGAAACAAGTAGATGAACTCATGGAGCGAAGATATATAAAGGAAAGCATGAGGCCTTATGTTATACCAGCTCTGCTCGTTTCGAAGAAAGATGGTTTATGGCGCATATACATTGATAGCCGCGCAATCAATTGAATTACTGTCAAGTACAGATATCTAATACCGAGGTTCAATGATAAGTTGGATGAGCTTCATGGCACTCGGATATTTTCAAAGATTAATATGCAAAGTAGCTACCACTAGATTCGTATGAGGCTAAGAGATAAGTGGAAGACTGCCTTCAAGACTAAGCATGAACTCTATAGATGGTTAGTTATGCCATTTGAGCTAACTAATTTGTCGAGCACATTCATGAGGTTAATAAACCATGTGATGTGCTCATTGATCGAAAGGTGTGTAGTCGTATACTTGATGACATGCTAGTATATAGTATCGACCTGAATGACCATGTCTAACATCTCCTTGACTATTCGACATTTTGTGAACTGAGAAGTTCTACAAGAACACAAAGAAGTGTACATTTTGCCAGAATGAGGTAGTTTTCTTAAGGTTTGTAGTATCAGGGTAAGGGACCCAAATAGATGAGGAAAAGATCCAACCTGTTCTAGAATGGTCAATGTCGAAGTTTTCATGGTTTAGCTTCTTTCTATAGGCAATTTATTAAGGACTTTAGTACAATAGCTACCCTATTGACCGAGTTGACAAAGAAGAGTGAAGGATTTAGGTGGAACAGCCAAGCTAGATAGAGCTTTAGATAGATCAAGGAAAAACTCACCTTAGTACCTGTTTTATCACTGCCAAATTTTGACAAGCCCTTCGAATTAGAATGTGATGATTTGGGAGTTGGAATTGGTGTTGTCTAGATGTAGGAGCGATGACCTATCGCCTACCATAGTGAAAAACTTAGTGGTCCTACCTTGAACTATTCAGTGTATGAGAAGGAGTTATACTCCCTCTTCCAAACCCTTACCATTTGGCAACACTATCTACTACCGTGAGAATTTATTATTTACACTTACCATGAATCATTAAAGTATCTTGGGAGTTAGAATAAGCTTTCGATGAGGCAAGCAAAATGGTTGGAGTTTATAGGAGGGTTTTCATACGTAATCTAGCACAAGAAGGGAAGCACAAATGCAGTCACTAACGCTATGGCAAACTCTGTGAATCACTTTGCAGACAAAATTATTGGGCTTCTCACTCATCACTAAGTAGTATACTACTAACCCTCACTTTGGTCCTTTTGTTGAACATTATTGAAAAGGGGTAGTTTTTGGAGGGTATTATCTTAAGGACAATTATCTATTCAAGGATCGTAGGCTATGAATTCAATATTGCTCCATGTGTGAGCTATTAATCAAGGAAGCTCATAGTAGAGGATTATCTAGTCATTTCAAGGAAACTAAGATAGCCAATTTGTTGATGGAAAACTTTTACTAGCCTAGTTTAGCTAAGGGTGTCCATAGGATAGTCGGGGTGTTGTGAGGCGTACAAGTGAGCTAAGGGGAAAAGAGAACCCCATGGAGAGTACATGCCACTGCCAATACCAACCTTACTGAAATGGTCCACTACAAAAAAGATGGAATCTTTCCCTCTGGACATCGAGGGCAACCTTAGGACAAATGGTAATGGACTATTCATTATCAAGATGCATAATAAAAGCTTTCCCCAAGAATGGAAACTTATGCAAGGTCAAGCCTTCACCAATGTAGAAGATGAAACAAACATTAGGCATTAAAATGTTCCAACAATTCAAGGTTGTAGTAGAGAATTAAAATGTTCGCCTTATCAAGACTTTAAGTTCATATAATGGCATTAGATTTATATCTTGCCCACTTAAAGAATTTCTTCAATGAGCTAGAATTCTTCATCAACTTACGGTTACTTACAACCCTCAACAAAATGGTGTAAGTAAGAGGAAAAATACGTCAAGCAATCTTGATATATAGTAGCAAAATAGATTACTAACCAAAGCTCTTAGAGATAAAACACCATTTGAAGCTTGGTTTTGTATTAAGCCTTTATTCTCCCATCTCATAGTTTTTGGTATCATTTCTATGCACTAATACATGATGTTAAAAGGATAAGCTAGACAAAAGAGCTGATATAGGAATTTAGTAGGGTATAGCAATGCATCAAAGGGTTATAAAGTTTTTAATCCTATAAAATCATAATTATTTATAAGTAGGAATGTGAAGATTGATGAAGGAAGCAGCTGAAATTAGGAAAGTGAATCTATGAGCAATAGTAACTAGCTTATGAATCTTGAAAAAAATTATACATGATCAAGTTAAAGAACCAGGAATTGATGACTCAAATGATGAAGATTATGTTGTTAGAGGCACGAAAACATTGGAAAACATATATGACAAACGCAATTTAGCATTAGTGAAGCCTATAAATGTAGATGATGCCTTAAGTATCTAAGATTGGAAAATAGGTACAGAGGAGGAGCTTAAAATGATAGAGAAAAATGAAGCATAGGTACTTATTGATAAATCCAAAGACGAACAAGTGATTGGTTTAAAATGGGTATATAGGTTGAAGCTTAATGTTAACGAGACTATCAACAAACATAAAGCTAGGTCAATTCTAAAAGGATATGCTCAATGGGATGGAATTGATTTTTCGGAAACCTTCGTATTAATGGCAAGATTTGATACTATGAGAATACTACTTTCAATCTTTGCTTGATTGAATTGGGAGGCATATCAACTTAGTGTGAAGTTAGTTTTTCTAAATAAAGTGCTTCAAGAAGAAATCTATGTAGACTAACTCGATGGCTTCATAAATGAAAAGGCTTCTCAATAGGTTTATTTATTAAAGAAGGTCTTATAAGGATTACAGCAAGCACTAAGTGCCTAGTATGCAAGGAGTAATCATTTTTTTGTTGAAATTAAGGATCAAAAGAAGCTATAATGAGGCAATGTTGTACATTGAAGGTGATACTCAAGAGCTTCTTATTGTGTTTATTTATGTAGATGGTACACTAGTGGTTGGTCGTAATGACAAGATAATCAAGGAGTTCAAGCATAAGGTGAAGGAGGTTTTTGAAATGAACGATTTAGGAAAGATGAATTTCTTCCTTGGTAAATAGGTCAAGAAATGCTAACATGGAATTTTTATTTCACAAAAGAAGTATACTTGCAAAATACTAAAAGAGTTTGATCTCGCAAATTGTAAAGTTGTGAGCATGCTTACAATACATAGATAGAAATTCAAAAAGGAAGATGAATGAGGCTTAGTTGATGTTAGCATGCATGGAATCAAATATTTATTGTTTCCATGTGTAACAAAACATGATATTATGTGGATCACTAGTATCTTGTCAAGATTTATGAATTTTTCTACTGAAATGCACTTTAAGGTAGCAAAAAGGGTGCTAAGAAATATACAAGGCACCATTGATTATGGAATTTTGTACTAGAGGAGTACTATCATAAAACTCCTTGATTTTACTTACAGTGACTAGGCAAGTGCATTGGAAGACATGAAGAGCACTAGCAAATATTGCCTCACACATGGCTTAGGTGTTGTCTGTTGAAGCTTTAAGAAGCAAAGCTCTGCTGCCTAATTAACCGTAGAAGTAGAGTACATAGTTGCTTCTGCTGCTATCAATCAAAAACTATAGATGAGAAAGATTTTTGTTGACTTAAAGTTCATACAAAATAAGCCTACTGAAATCCTTTGTGATAATAAATCAGCCATAGTTACAATAAGGAATCTTACTTTTCATGGGAAAACAAAGCATATTAAAGGTAAATATCATACCATAAGAGAAGTTGAAAAGGAAAGCCAAATTCAAGTTCTACATTATGGAATAGAAGATCAATTGGCAAACACATTTACAAAAGCATTATAGAAAGGAAGTTTTGAAGTCCTTAGGGAGAAACTTAAAGCCATTAACAACACCAACATCATGCAAGAGTGTTCATGACAATACAGTAGCTATGATGTTATGTACTATCATGCGAGAATTCTTTTTTGTTTTATATTTTATGACATATAATGATGTAACGGAACTCTATAATGTACCTAAAAAACTAAGACACTTGTTTTTGTAGCCAACATTAAAATAGGGAGAAAAATCGCTTAACTTAAGGTACTATATATTTTTTGTCATACATTAATAAATGAATGAATGAAAAAGCTCTTTTCTATTGTTTTGTTTATACTATCGTGTTCTTCTCTTCTTTTTCCTCTCTAAACTAATTCCAAAACCATCATTCTCATTGCTCATCCTTTTCATGGCATCTCTACTCTTTTAATTCTACTCACGTTCATTAACCTCCATTAGATACTACATACGATGCTCTTTTAAAGAAAAGATGTCCACCACCTAGCAATAGTAGCAATGTAGACCCAACATTACTGCTTGAAAGAGTGATACCAGATAAATTGGACAATAAGTACTATTATGAATTAATGCAACACCATAGGTTGTTGGTTTCGAATCAAACATTACATACAAATGCAGCAACTATTAAAATAGTAAAGATAAATGCTAGATATGGCTAATTTTAGGGTACTAAATATGCTAAGGTAATGGTCTATACAGATTCCCTTGATGTGCTCACTGGTAAAATGAGTGAAATTAGAAAGAAGCGAAGTGTTGTGAATTGAGGAACATGTATTAGGTAGTCTTGAAAGGCATAGGAATCAACTAACACAACATGAGTGTTTATTTGATTCATTTTCAATAATTCTTTATATTGTTGGGGTTTAAGAATTAATGTGTACATCAAGTACACTCCATTTTGTCTTGTTTATGCGAGCTTTAACAAGTGCGAGAGGATGTATCAATGGACTTTATTACATACCTACCAAAGTCCTAAGGATACATGGTTATTTTGGTAGTAGTGGATGGACTTTCTAGTACTACCATCTTGGTGCTTTGCATACACATTATACTGCAACTAAGGTTGCTCAATTGTTCCTTAATATTGCAGCTAAACATCATGGTTCCAACAATTTATTATATCTGATAAGGATACAATATTTCTCAATAAGTTTTGGAAAGAGTTATTTTCTCTAAGTGGAACTAAACTATCTATGAGCACTGCTTATCTTCCTCAAAGTGATAGGTAGACATAGATCTTAAATAGAGTCATTCAATAGTATATGAGGAGCTTTATTATGGAGCAACTAGAGGAGTTGTCTAAGTTCTTGGTATAGGCTGAATTAGCTTATAATACCTCCTATCACCAAGGGATTAGGTTACATGCTTTGAGATGATTTATGGTAGGAAACCACCTACTCTAGTACACTATGTTAGGGGTACCTTAAGTTTGGAAGCAATCAAGATTGACATAACAACTAGAGAGGAAGTCTTATAAACATTATGTTTGAATTTAGAAAGTACCTAGAGAAGTATGAAAAGTATGTTGATAAGTCAAGAACTCAAGTTGAATTTGACAGTGAGGATTTAGTATTTGTCATGCTTCAACCTTATAAATAGTTGTCATTAGCACAACAAGTTGTCTAGAAGATACTATGGGTCTTTTCCTATTACTAAGAGAGTAAGAGATTGTGCATATGAGCTACAGATTTCGCCATATACATGTATGCACAATGTGTTTCATGTCTCTATACTTAAGAGGGCATAGAGGTCTCATGGTCCTTCCTTAGACCTACCTCTAAATGCTTTACATAGTTACCTACTCATCCAACCATTAACTATTTTGAATATTAAACTCAAACATAGACAAAAACATCAGGTGCCTTAAATTCTGATGTAATGGCAAGGGTTAACACCAAAGCATGCATCACGAGGATCTTGACAATTTCAAGACTACTAGGATTACGGCCTTGTAAATGAGATCATTTTTCAAGACCTGGAGGAAATCCGAAGACCCATTGAGTTTAGGGATTTCGTATTAAATAACTAAATAGTATAGACTATATAAGCTTGCATAGTTATCGTCACAAATCTAGTTTGTATACATTAGATAGTCCATGTAACTGAAATAGTAGAAAAGTAATAGATCTACTACTAAATCTTAATAGATCTAACTACTAAGATAACAAATTGTAACAATCATGTAGTATAAAAGAATAAACAAAAAGTAATGAGGGTATGATCCCTTTACAAGCAAATTGAAGTGTAAGCTTTCAAGGAGTCCTAGATCTACTCAAAGTGATCTACCATTATCACTTAGAAACACAAACAAAGATAAGTTAGTATCGATCTATCAATTTAATATGATAGTAGATCTAGCTAAGAAGAGACTAGAGAGAGTTAGGGTTTCGAGAGACTTATCTCAAAAGTCTTTAGATTAGAAGAGAGAGAGAGAGAGAGAGAGAGAGAGAGAGAGAGATTGTATTGATATATGAAAGTACTAGATATTTGGCACTTTAGGGTAAGCACAGTAAAAGTAGACCAGGCTTACTCCTAAGGGTCTAACAATTTTAGCCCTCAAAGTTGCCAAAAGTTTGCGAAAGAAACTTATCCACTAGTGAATGGTCAAATTTTTTCATTAATGAAAGACTCTTTTACAAACTTTTGAAAATTTTAGGAGCTAAGAAAGAAAAAAAGAAGTTTGAGAACTCAATTAGAAAACTAACAAAATTTAAAGACTAAAATTTTAATTTTCCTTTGTTTTTTTCCTTTGAGGATCTATATATATATATATATATATATTTTCATTTAGGACCTATAATTATATGTATGTATGTGTGATCTTTTAGGATATGGTTTTTAATGGAACTTGTAATACAAAGCAATAAAGATCCTATTTTTGCTCATTTTCAAGAACTTAGGTTTTGAAATGAAAACATAAAATCCTGAAACAAAAAGGTAGGGGAAAAAATTTTAGGTCTTGCTAATGTAGTTTTTTTATTTTGGTTGATGAATACTTCAAATAGCCAATGATTCGATTTGTCATTCTTAATAAAATCAATTCACATTTAATTTTATTATTCTTTACGTTTATATATCATGATAGTTTTCTCTGCTAACGATTGTAACAATTTGAAGGGGGAGGAATTCATTAAGTAATTTTATAACTTATTTGATACTTATTGTAGTTAGTAAATTAAACAAATAATAATGAATACAATTGACTATTACATTTAATTTAATAGTACTATGTAAAATTATTTATTTTATTACTATATATTTGTAAATTGAAAAAATTATATATTTGTAATAAGATAAATAGTTGTATTGCCAATATTTCATTTAGTAACAAAATTAACCGTTTTAACTCATTAAGTTATAACCTAAATTTTTTGCTAGAAAAATTAATAGTGGGTGAAAAAGATAAAGGAAAATTACACTTTTAGTCTTCAAACTTTGCCACTTTTTTTCTAATTGAGTGCTCGGATTTTTTTTCCTCCTATTTCAATCCTAAAAGTTTGAGAACTAAATTAGAAAAAGTAGCAAAATTTGATGTATAAAAGTATAATATTTCATATTTTCTAAGTTGGTTGTATTTTTTCTAAGTACTAACATACTATTCCATGCATTTTGATAAGTAGTGATAAGTGTCAATAAAATTCTAACATATTTAAATATCATTAGTATATATTCACTACCCATCGATTAACGTAACATATTATTATTGTTAAATCTCTTTTCCTCTTAAAGATTATGGTTATAATCTTGCAGTTATTGCTTTGCCTTTTCTTTTCATTAAAAGTGAAGCATACACTAGTCTATTCAACAATAAAAGTCCTTATATAAAGACGTAGCATTACATATCTATGTATCTATCTTGGGTCCAAAATTAGGGATGACTCATCCTCCTACAATTATTCATGTCCTTTTTCCACAAAAAACATGCATCTTCTAGTAGGCAAGATAAAAAGTTCAGCTCTTCTTGGCTATTCAATCCCACTTTTGCCAAGAAATCAACAACTACATCCTCTTCACGCAAAGCATCCTACAATGAATCAATTCATTAAACTTGCTAGCATATATTCTACAAAGTTTAGTAACCAACAAGCAAATATTTGAGTCAACATCATTATTTTCAATCCATTTAATAGCTACGATTGAATCTACATCAAGGATAATTTTATCTAAAAGTAAGTGCTTGGCCATTTTGAACATGATTGCTTACTGTGGAAGCTAGCAAATCTCCATGATTAAGAGGAAGTCTTTGACAGGAATATAGACAACTATAGTAGAAATGTAAAATGAATCAACTAATTGGCATAAGGAAAAAGTTTGTTGTAGAGTATATATATACTAGGCTATTTACTATATACATGTGCTAACTAAAGTGTATACATTGTCTTTCTAATGTATAAGTAAACTAATAAATAAAACTACTACTCTTTATATTGTCAACAGGCTTCCCTCGAGTTGGATGTCATCAAAGAACCAAATTAGAAAGCTTATAATCCAACCACTCAATGGAAGGCATTTTATTGAATAAATCTGCAAGTTGCTAACAAGTAGGAAGATATACGGACTAAATGAAACCAGAATTAACATGATGGTGAATCAAATGAGCATCAATGTCAATGGGCTTCGTTCAAGATTGCAAACATGGAATAATAAAGTGATTATCAATAGAAAGGGAAACAAAAAGAGAAAGTGGAACTCACAAATCACACAAAATAAAAGACACCCACAAGAGCTCTTTAATAGCAGCCCCCATACTCTTATATTCAGCCTCTATAGTGTATGCACTAATAGTAGTTTGTTTATTGGACTTCCATGACACCAAAGCAACACCCAACATGATACAAAAACTAGATAAAGATTTCTTACTAAAGGAAGTAGAAACCTAATTAGCATTAGAAAGACCCACAAGAGTCAAGTCATTATCCACTAAGTAGAAAAGCCTTAAATCAATAGAACCCTTAAGGTATTTCAGTAAGTGAAAAGCAACCTGTAGATGAAGAATGCATGGCTATGAGAGAAATTGGCTCAATTTATTGATAACAAAAGAAATATCAAGCTGTATAAGGGAGAGATACGGGCAGCCTATAATGCAATGAAACAAAGATGGATAACCAAGAGCATGACCTATATGCTTATCAAGAGCAAGACCAGTGAGCAAAGGTAGTGAAACTTGTTTACATGCAATAAGTCCAGCATTCGACAAAATGTCTAGAATATACTTGCATTGATGCAACATAGTACTAGTAAGAGAAGAGCAAATCTCAATATCAAGAAAAAACCATTCTAAATTGAGATCCTTAATGGTAAATGCATCATGTAACTCAGACTTTAATAGAGCAATAGAAGTATCATTTATGCCAAAAATTAACATATCATCCACATATAAAAGGACCACAATAAATCCATCAAATTGATAATGAGTAAATAAGAAGTAATCACTAGTTGATTGAGAAAAGCCTTTACAAATAAGAAATTGAGAAATTTCTTTATTTCATTAGCAAGATGCTTGCTTCAACTCGCAAAGTGATTGTTTAAGCTTGCAAACTTGATTTGGAGTAGCCTTAGAATAGCTTAAAGGAGGAGTAACATATACTTCCTTATAAAGATAGTAATGTAAAAAAGCATTATTGGTTTCAATTTGATAAAGTAGCCACTTAAAAGCAATTGTTACAGCTATAAGAATCCGCACCATACTTAGCTTAACAATTAGTGAAAATGTATCATAATAATCAATGCCCTTTATTTTAGTATAACCCTTTGCCACTAGCCTAACCTCATATTTGTAAATAAAGCCATTAGGTTTATATTTGATTTTATAAACCCATTTAGATCCTAAATTTTTACAATGACATAATTCAATCAATTCCCAAGTATTATTAAGTTCTAAAGCATCTAATTAATTGTTCATGGTAGCTACCCATTCTTTACTTTTAACAGCTCAGGAATAAGAAATCGGTTCTTTAGAAACCAAAACATTAGCCAAAGATACCACATAATGAGGGAGACAATGATGGAAAGAAGTAAGGGAAAAAGAAGGGTTGTAGGGTAAAAGAAGACTGTGGTAACACATCAGAAACATTGCACATAACAAGTGTGCTATCAATAGAAAAATGATGCATAGAATGTATATAATCGTGCAACCAATCAGGGAGTTTATGTTCTTTAGAAGATTGACGCAGCTAAGGTGAACTAAGAATAAGTTCTACTGAGGTATGTGTATCAGGAATAGTGTTTGACTCAAAAGAAGGTGTATCAATGATAAAAAGTGTATTAGGAACATTAAGTGTATCAGAAGGAATTTGTGATTGGAAATCATCAGCGCAAAAAGATAGAAAATCATGGTGAGGCAAAGGAACAATAGAAGGACAAAAAGGAAAAGAGGAACCAGCTAGCTTATCAAGAAAAGGAAAACAATTCTTATGAAACACCACATCTTAACTAACAAAAATCTTATGTGTAAGCATGTCAAAAAGTTTATAGCCTTTTTGACCATGAATATAACTAAGGAAAACACATCGAAGTCCTTTAGCATCAAATATATCTACATAAGGTTGCTTTCACAAAGTCATAGACGAAATTATAATGCTTGCAAGAATAGAAGACTGAAAGTAATATGAAATTCCAAAATCATAATCTCAGAGAAGATGTGAAAACCAACGTCTTTGTCCAGTCCTGAGAATTATATAAAGAATTCACCGGGCCGCGTCGTTCAAAGCATGAAAAATGGAAATCAAACGTAGTTATATTAAAAAAAGTATACGGCTAACGCAATGTCTGCTTGTTCCCTTCATAGAAAAGGAATATATATATATATACGACTTCGTCCTCAACGACACATAGCAATATACAAAGATAAAACAGCTTATGAATGGAAAATTTTAACTCGGAGACCTGCTTCATACAGATGTATGCTTTAATAGATAAGTTGATATGACTTTTTAGACTTAAATCCTTCAAGTCTATGCCAACCTTATTGGACTTATGGCTCGAATTATACTTCTCTGAGCTTAGCCTTATTGTCGAGCTTGATTTTTCAATTTCTTATTTTCTTTAACTCGGTCCATACTAAACTTTATACCCATTTAATATAGACCCTTGATTAGAAATTAAGGAAAACTCTTATTTCTTCTTTTTTTTTTTTTGAAAAAACCTAGAATCGCTACCCAATAGAACCGAGAAAAGGTGATTAAATTAAAATTAGTTAGGTTGATTGATTTTAATTTAATTACAAGCCTGCATTTTGAAAACCCTTTGAAAAGATTTTAGGAAATCAGATTTCTTGAATTCGAGAGCTCCCATATTAAACCCTTAGGGTACCACCTTAATTTTCCAAAATTAGGTTTAGTTTTCAAAATTACATTTTTTTTATTAAAAAAAAAAAAGCTCACTCACTAGTAAGTAGATGAAATTGTATTTATTTTTTACCAAAAAAATAGAGAATTCAATTTATAATTTACAAAAAATGGAAAAATAAATTTTTTACAAATTTTACATATCACCCCAGAGGTGCCTATATACCTGCTGCTTAAGATTACACATTTGTAGTTCATTCCAAAAACTTAGTGGATGAGTCATTTTAATTCTACAAATCGCCTAGCTTTAAGTCTTTAACCATTTGACTTTATTTTAAGAATATTCTGAAAGGGGCCTATATCGGAGTTTTTATTTTTAAAAAGTTCTAAAATAGTTAATTAATCTTTTTTTTTATTATTTTTGAAAAAAGCTTTTCTAAGTGATAAAACAATTGTGTATGTGTGTGTGTGTGTTTTTTTTTCCTATGTATTTAACTATCTTTATATGTACATTGTAGTTAAAATAGAAAAACATAAGCAAAGAAAATCCCTAGAGGAAAATGATCCTCTTTTTGTTTCTTTTTTCTAAACAATCACTATATAAAAATAAGAAAGGAAAGGAAAGTAAAAAAGGAAATATAAAAAATAAAAAGACAAAAGAACTAAACCTAGGGAATAGTATACGAGTCGTAAGGTAAGGTCTAGAGCGACTTGAATCGAGTAATTAGGTCATGAGTCGAATTTCCAATACATTAGCAGTAAAGACAAAGATGGCTTTCAATGGAGACTTTTAATCACTAAATTGAGTGGGAAAAAATCTTTTGATGATGTTTGTATTAGCAAAAACAACATTGGTGGTGATACCTCAATTTGCTATGGCCGTTTGGTGGATGTATCTATGTGTCGTGCGTGAATGGTGATTGCATGAAGAGTTAATGGGTACGTTAGTTGGCCGTAGGTTATCAAGGTATGGAGTGTATGTTTGAGAAGAGAGGGCAACAATGGGGTTTCTCAGGAGGAGAGAAGCGGTTTGTGTTGCTATTGTCACATGGAGATGGGGGTTCAAATGGCATACAATGGATGTTAGGGGTTACTGCAATTGCTATATTGAGTGTGTTTGTGGGCGTACAATAGTAGTTTCAGTTAAGGTTGGAATCGAACAATAGGATTTGCATGTATATGTGGGGTGCTTTGAGGTTCGATCGGTGGAGTGGTGATTGGGTTCAGTTGAAATGTTTAATAGAGTAGTGGCTATGGAGGAGTGGGTTTGGGTTACTACAATGTCATGATGGAGTGTGGACTGCGATTGGGGTTTGCTGTGGTATTATTCACACAAGGATGGGGATGGAGAGCTAGTTTTCGCTTGCTGATTCTTGCATCGTATTAGAGTTGAGAAGGTAAATCGTAGTGTAAAGGAGTTGAGTGGTAGAGAGTGTGTTGTTTTGGTTTCGAGTTTAGGTAATAATGGTATGTAGCTTACTTGCTACATAGTAGGTAAGGATTGTTAGGGCGTAGTGTTGTATGGTCGTACGAGAGAAATGGGTTCGACGATGGTTCATTGTGGACATAGACTGCGTGTTTAAGTGAGGGCCAATCATGTGTTGGATTATGTGGGGAAGATGATCGGATCTGTTACAGTTATGCAAGGGACTAGATTGGTGGCATCATTAGTTGTTGAGATGGAGTCAATAGGTGGTGTATACTATTATGGAGTTTGGTGGATATAGCAATGTATGGTGTGGCTAAGGGGGTGTTGCCTTGAGTGGCTTGGGGTTGGAGTTAATGTTTAGTGTTGTTTTAAGTCTTGTGCATAGGTTAGGTTTGTTTGCAATGAGGAATCTGAGAGAGAGTGTTGTGGTTGCAATGATGAGGGTGACTACTCTTGGTAATGACTATGAGTGTGTGAGCTATTGGAGTTTGGACTGTGTGAGATAGAGGTAATCAAATTTAGGGTGGTTATTGGCATAGAGAGGGTACTATAGTTGTTTGATGATATGGTTTTATTGGCGATTAAAGAGTATGGTTTTGGGTTTAGTCTGAGCAGTTGGCTTAGGTAGTTGTTTGGTTATGAGTTAATGATTTGTATCTATGAGTTGTGCTTGCTGTTGAAGATTAAGGATGGATTAAGTCACTGGAGTTGGGATGTAGACAATGAAGATTAGGGATTATGATTATAATGGATCACTATGAGAAAATTTCCTTTGTTGTTGAGTCGGATCACTTCTTATACAACCATTAACCAAATCTTTATGTTAGATTTAAATAAAGCTCAACCTAGATTGAATCTTTATCCTCTCAAATTTGATAACATCACCATTAGATTCATTAATGATTTAATGATGATTTTACTAAATTTGTTAAAAAACAACTAAGATTTGATAGGATTCAAGACTGAATTCAAACTCTAGAAACTTAGTTAATTTTCCATCCTTTCTGTTGCTTTCTTAACTAAGGAAGCTTGAAAAAGAGGATCACCAGTGACCAACTTAAAAAAATTGCAAAGCTTCTTCCTAGATTCAAACCCATGACCTTATACACCAATATCTAAGCCCATGGACCACGCCACTAAACTAGGCTTGTTTCTCAATGCTATGATTAATTAAAATATATTTAACCTATAAAATCTATGCCTAATCTTAATTAACCTATCACACCTAAGCCTAACTTAATCCAATTTATTTCAAATTGACCCTAGCCTTTTATATATACACCAAAGACTTTTTAAAACCAATTTTTAACTTTAATAAATTTAGAGTCTATTTTTTTTTATTACTAATCCAATTAAAATATTTTGAAATTCAAATTGAATAGAAGCCCAATTTATGAATTCAAATATTTTACTAGACTTTGTTAAAATACCAAAGACTTAAAACTTATTAAATCGCATGTATTTTCAGCTATAACTCATCCGATCCTAAAAGACTAACTGACTTTACTCAACTTTGACATTTTTTATCACTTCATATATTTTCGATTTTTAAATTTTTTTCTTTTATGTTTTCTAATTTTTCTACTTTTTTGTGTTCTTTTATTATTTTTTCAATTTTTTTTTGAATTGGGACCCAATTTCTTTAATTCTAAAAAATTAAAACTACAAAAAGGCAAAAGTGGGATGTCTAAACTCTCCATCTTCATTGTCAGGCTCAATCCAGGCCCATGTAGGGCTCGCTTAGCTATAACGATCACCTATTGCTAGAAAACTACGAATAAAGATGAATGATTAAGTCGATAACTACTCTATACATTTGTAGACCATGTCAAACATTGTAGCTCCACTACAATTGCTTGTGGATGTGGCTTTTGCCCACTAACTCCTCTCCAATTACCGGCTCTACTCCTCCATAAATATAAAGTTATCACTCAATGGTAAATTACTTTGATACTTCGCATACTAGAGTCTAATTTTTACCTTCGAGTATTATAACTCTCTTTACACACCAATCTTACTTAAGTATTGGAGTGGCCACGCTAGATAACACTCCAGCACTCCTTATTATTCTTTGTCTTGCAGGCTCACACAGTTATGTGATGCCCTATCTCAACAAAATCTCTATTAGCCAATATCCAGAGATGACATTTGGCACTGTTTATGGGAAATTAATCTAATCTCTTACCTGAATACACACTAAACACTCAACGAAGCACTACCATTGATTGCCAGCATATCTTACATTGACAATTGTGAGAACAACTAGTTAGTGAACAACCAACTTGCTAAAAATCAACCCCTAATTAGGGAAACACTTGAACAGTGCTTGGAGTACTAAGAGCACTTGTTTAAGGAGTTTACTATCCAAAACAAGTTGCTTCGTGCTCGCCTTAAGGATGTTGAGAAGCGTAGTACACAAAACCATCTACCTAAAGATTCTGATGCCTACATTGGGTAAAACAACCAACAATAGTAGCAAGAAAATGGTAAGGATCAACAACTAAATCCCCTAGTACAGGAACAGTAGGTACAATCTTTGACCACCCGCAACTACACCTTTATTAGGAATGAACAGTTGGCTAACTCCTATGGAGCACTGATACACTTTACAGTGTGTTGGGCTCACGCAACAGATAATACTGGTCTCAACAAGCTTCACGCAATAGTAAGATGGCTCTTTGAGTAGTAAGGGAGTAAGGTAGTTGATGACACCGAGTTGATCAAAACCCCCTTCATTAGGGGTATCCAGGATGAAGTGTTGCCCCTAAACAGCAAGCTTCCTACCTTGGACAAGTACGATGGCATTGATGGTACTGGTGATCCTAATGATCACCTCCTTCACTTATATACCCTCATGAACTTTTACGATCATGGAGACGCCATTATGTGCAAGGCTTTCCTAAATACATTGAGGAAAGCAGCTCGAATGTGGTTTAGTCACTTGCTCAAGAACTCCATCATCTCCTTTGACGAGTTTGCACGAAGGTTTAGCCTCTAGTTTAGGGATAGCAAGCCTTCGTCTAAGGATACATTGTCCTTGTACTTAATAAGATAGAGTGAAGGCAAAACTCTGCATGAATATGTGGCTCAACTCAATAATACCGTAGTTGAGATCCTCAATTATACAAGGGAGTAGCAATACATGATACGTAGCTCAACATACAACCTTTATGAAACTTCTTCCGATTGCTTATGAAGAGTAAGCTAAAGACCCTAGCTGAATTCTAGAATATGGCCTAGAAATACATGGATAAGGATGATAACATTCACACCAAGCATGACACTGACCAAAAGGGGTCAAGCGAAAAGAAGGATAAGGAGAGATTATCCTTTAAGGATCACCTCGGTAGTAAGGCACCGAGCAGAGCTAATGGGGAAGGCTTAAGTAGTAAGAAGCGCAGAGTAGAGTAGAACTTGCTTGACCTTCCCATCTATACACAATACAACCCTCTAAGCCAACCTATTACATAGGTTTTCGCCAACGTGCAAAATAAAGGCCTACTACAGAAGCCCCCCAAGATGAAGGAGAATCTCAATCATCAAAACTTGAATAAGTATTGCCAATTCTATAGTGACTATGGCCATACCACAAATGAGTGCTTCAAGTTGAAGAATGCAATCAAATATGCTATTTACCAAGGCTTCTTTGGTGAGTATGTGTCCCAGTAGAGGAATGACGATTGTTCTAATGATGATAAAGATAGGGTGCCTTGGAGGTAGCAAATCAAAGGCGCTCAAGTAGATTGGAATGAGGATCACCGTAATGATCAAGCCCCTAATGGCATGATTAACATAATCATTATAAGGCTACACTTAGGGAGCCAACCAAGCACCAGTAACTCGGCTAACTCCCTATTTAAGGTGTTAGCTGCTATGGAAAAGAGGTAAAAGGTAGACATTTCAATCTCTTTCTCCAATGTAGATCTAAAGGCAGTAGACACCCCTCATCAAGACGCCTTTGTAATAAGGGTGAGGATCACCAATTTCAAGGTCCTCAAGATTATAGTGGACATTGACAGCTCCACTGACATCTTCTTGCATACCTCTAAAAGGATACTAAGCAAGTTGCCTATCAAAATGAAACCCTACCACCATAATCTCATCGGCTTTAATAGGAGCACTACTTGAGCTAAGGGAATCATCACCTTTGACATGGAACTTGGCGATGATGACAATTTTGCATAATGACTAGTGGAGTTCATCGTGGTGACTGCTTGTCTCCTTATAACACTCTCTTGAGATGATTGAGCTCTAATGCATTTGGAGTCATCATCTCATCCTTCCACCTAAAGGCCAAGTTCGTAAACCTCATTAAGATGAGAATCTATAGCTATTATTAGAAGCTCTTTTGAGAACTCTATGTTAAGGTTGCTAAAGCAAATGGAGTCTTTGCTTTGGAGATAGGCCCATAAGAGAAGCTGATCGAGAGAGGAGAGCCTACTAAAAATAGAAGAGTTGAAAATCAATGCCTCTCTTGACTAAACCACCAAGGTTCGAATCGAGACCCTTTCTGAGGAGAAGGAGCAAATAATGGCCTTCTTATGAGCCAATTCCGATAGGTCTGCCTGGTCGGTATTAGATATACTTGGGATCTCCCTTGATGTGACAACCTATAGCCTCAACATCAACTCCAATGGGCAACCTGTCAAGTAGAAGACAAGGCATTTCGCACTAGAAGGGTAAGCTACAATAGAGGAAAAAGTGCAAAAGCTGCTTAAGGCTGGCTTCGTTAGAGAGGAGAGCTATCCAACCTAGTTAGCAAACGTAATGCTAGTCAAGAAGAAGTTTGAGAAGTGACACATGTGTGTCGATTATATTAACCTCAATAAAGCTTGCCTAAAAGACTACTTCTCTTTCCCTAAGATTGACCAGTTGGTCTACTCTACTCAGGACATGCCCTACTTAGCTTCATGGATACCTTCTTAGGTTACAATCAGATCAAAATGGACCTAAAGGATAAAGTCCATACCTCTTTTGTCACCGACATTAGTACGTAATGCTACATGGTCATGCCCTTTGGCCTCAAAAAATGCCGGGGCAACATAACAACATATGGTGATAAAGTTGTTCAAGCTCCAAGTTGGGCAGAATATGGAGGTGTACATTGATGACATGATAGTTAAGAACAAGCAACTCGACGATCATGTCAAGGACTGACAAGAAGCCTTCGACTAGATAAGAGCACACAACATGAAGTTGAACTCCCAAAAGTGCGTATTTAGGGTTAGCTTTAGCAAATTTCTTGGCTTCCTAGTCACCTAAAGAAGAATTGAGGCCAACTTTGAAAAGATATATGCTAACAAGGATATGAAGCCCCTTACCTCAGTTCGAGACGTATATAAGCTCATCAATATGGTGATTACGCTAAGCAGATTTGTCTCCAAGAGTGTAAACAAATGCATGGAGTTCTTCAAAATCTTCAAGAATCCATGGAGTTTTGAATGGACTCCTCAATGTGCGATAACCTTCAAATAATTGTAGGAGTCCCTCGCATACCTCACAATCCTCTCCAAGCATGTTCTAAGGGAAGACATATATTTATACCTAGTCATTAGCGACTAGGCACTCTCTTCTGTACTAGTCAAAGTAAAAGGGAGAGAGCATAAGTATGTATACTACGTCAGTCACATACTTCAAGGGCTTGAGGTTAGGTACACCAGAGCAAAGAAATTTGCCTTAGCCATTGTCACCTCAACATGTCGACTTAGGCCTTACTTCTGGGCGTACTAGATCATTTTGCTCACAGACTGGCCATTGTGCATACTGCTGTAGAAGTCAGATAAGTCTAGATGGATGGTGAAGTATGTGATGGAGCTAAGCGCATATGGAATCCGGTACCAACCACAAATGGCCTATAAGGCATAAGTGCTAGCCAACTTTGTGGTTAAATACATAAGAGAGGAAGGAGCACCTAATAGGAATCAACCCCCTGGATTGATCACGCATAGCTGAGCTAGAGGACTCCAAGTACTCACTCGGAGGATACTAACTCTAGGCCATAGCTAAGATAGGGATTCTTATCTTAAGCCGGTCCCTTGATAAGAATTAGCCTACGATTTTCTCTAAGTTGAGGCCAACTTGTTGGAAGCTGAAGCCGATATGTTTTAACCCAAGGCCAAATTTTTCAAAGTCGAGGTTGAACAACTTTTACCTAGGCCAAGCGAATAATTGAAGGTCGAGGGGAAGAAGAGGAGACACTCGGCGTCAAGTTTGTCATCTATCGAAAGGCCGAGAAACCACATAATCGAAGACTCAAGACCAAAGAACCATTCTATACAACATGGAGAGACTAGTGTTGACTAATCCTAGTACTTGGCAATTATAGGCCTACCTTTCGAGTATCTTGGCCAAACATTATGAGACTCTTGGGACTCTTGCTTAGACTTAGAAATCTAACTATTGATCCTGTCCAGTTTAGATCTTGATCCTTCTAGGACTAGCCGAGTGACTGAATGCTAACTTCTTTTATTAAACACACAGTTTTGTATTCTTGTACATGTTTCTTTTATTTTATTTATGAGCCCAATTCTTTAGGGTTTAAGGCCTTATACATTATTTACAATTTTGCCACTAGAGTTTAGGACTTACTATAAATAGCAACATTTATAATAACATATTAGACAAAAATAAATGAATGAAGACAATCATATTTTACAATGAAACTTTCCCCTTTTGAGCAAGCTTACACTTAAGCTCTTAGAGCTTGTTTTGCCAGATCATTGAGTGTTGATTAGACTCTTTAATCTTTCTTGTGTTCTTATCAATCTTGTTATTAAAATTGTGGTGAACCCTTCATTTAAGCCCATTAGTGAGTTGCATCTAACCTCTCATTTAAATCTCGAGTGACATTTAGTATTTGTGAGTTGTATCGAACTCTATTTTGAGCTCAAACCCCTGATTGTATTTATCTCTTGATGTGTGATATCCATACACATTCATTGTCAAAACCCCCTATTCTCATTCCTTATTTCCCATTTTCACTTGAACCTAGGCTGCATCATCTTTAGTTCCGAGACCTGCTGTCGTATACGTATCATCTCGGTATTAAAGCTTTAGAGAGATAAGCATGTTAGTGTTCTTTAAAGTTGATTCGTGGCTTGGATAACTGTTAGTTGTCATTCTATAGTGTAGTGTGTTATTTGTATTTTAGTAGTCGTAGTATTATGTTGCAGTTGAGTTTAGTACATTAATTTTAGTAGTTGATTTGAGTGTTTGTTAGTAGTGGTAGCTACAAGAAGTCAAGTAATGGTTATTTCTAGGTTATTGTAATTGTGTTTTGTTGTTTGTTCAATTTTCTTTGGAAATTGTTGTACGAACGAGAATGTTTGAAGATAGTGTCAACAACAATGGTGATAGTTCTCACAAAAGCTTGAGGAGATGTGTTGATAACTTGGAATATCAGATTTAGAATCTCACTAACTCTATCTAAGAACTCACTATTTTAGTCAAAGGCCGTAGATGTGATGGTTGAGAGGAAAGAAGGGAACGAACACCCATCAGTAAAAGTGCTTCTAATGAACTTAACAACAATGAGCAATAGTCAAGAAGAGCTGCTGAGCCAAAAAGGAAAGAAAAATAAATGAAAGGAGTGTTGACTCCGAAGCAAATCAAGAAGCCTAGAGAAGAGGCCCTAGACTAAGAAGAAATGTGGCCGAGCAAAGCTCCAATAGAAGTGGCTGATTTGAGGTGAACCAACCAATTCAAAATGTAAGGGATGAACCCTGAGCACCTGGCCGAGGACTTAATAATATCAAGCTCAAACTTCTGACCTTTAGTGGAAGTAGCTGACCTGAAGAATTCCTTGATTGGGTTCCCTAAGTTGAGAAGTTGTTTGAGTGCTTCAAGTGTGATGAACGAACAAAGGTTAAGCTAGCTTCATTATCCCATATTGAATATGCAAGCCTTTGGTGGGATAAGTTAGTTGCCAAGTGAGATGCCGAAGGAAAAGAGCCAATCAGAACTTGGAGGCTTATGAAGCGATTAATGAATCAATACTTCGTGTCAACTTACTTTAAGCAAGAGATGCTCTATGCCTTCCAATACTTAAGGTAAGGTCAAAACACTATTGAAGAGTACTTGTAAGAGTTTAAGACCTTGATGATGAGATGTGAGATTGCCGAGCTATAAGACTGTACCATTGCTAGGTTTCTAAGTGGACTCTAAGATGACATTGCCGACATAGTTGAATTCCACCCGTTTAACTCTTTAGATGAATTGATCAATCTGGCATTAAGGGTAGAGAGACAGGGGAAAAGAAGGCATCAGAGGCTAACTAGCTGACCTCAACAAGGCAACCTTGAGCCTGAGAGGTATACCGAGAGAAAAAGGCTAAGGAGGAAGATAGAGAAAGGAGAGCCTAGCCAACCAGTTCATGCCAAGAAAAATATTGTTGAGAAAGAAAAGGCACTCGACAATAAGACCCATGAAGTGAAGTGCTTCAAATGCTTAGGCTATAGACATATTGCATCTCAAAGCCCAAATAAGAAGGTCATGGTCTTGAAAGGTGAAGGACCGAATGCTTAAGTAGAGAGTCAGAGTGACAAGAGTTTGGAAGATGAGTTGATAGAAGAAGATGTCTATGCTGAAAATCTAAACGAACTCTTAACTATGGCAACACGAGTCAACCTAAAGGCAGATCCTAGACAAAGGGAAAATTTATTTCATATTCAATGTTTGGTGAATGGGAAGACTTGTTCCCTAGTTGTTGATGGAGGAAGTTGCACTAACGTCATCTCTGTTGAGTTAGTGGAGAAAATGAAATTGCCAACCTACCTACGTCCCTGACCTTATGGATTGAAGTGGTTTAATGATAAGGATGTGATCCATGTGCATACAAGAGCTCGAATAACATTCACAGTAGGGTAGTATGAGGATGAGATTGAATTCGATGTAGTCCCTATGAATGCTCCAAATTTACTTCTAGGCCAACCATAGGAGTATGACCGGAAGGCGATCTATGATGGTTTCCTTAACACTTATACAGTTCGAAAGGATGGGAAGTGCTATTTCTTGACCCCCATGAGTGTTGAAAAAATCTAGAGTAACTTAACACCTATGGTGAAGAGAAAAGGGAAGAGAAGTTTATTCAGCATCCCGGCTCATGCTCAATGTTTAGCGTCGAAGATGACTTCTTTTATGCCCCATGGTATGATAAGAATCAACCTATGACTTTTCCTAAGTCGAAGCCGACCTATCGAAAGTTGAAGCCAACCTATTCTAACTCAAGGCTGAATTGTTCAAAGATGAGGCCAAGCTAACAACATAAGACTGAGGGAAAGAAAAGGAGCCACTCAACATCATGTTTATTGTTTGTCGAAAGGCCGAAAAACCACACAACCGAAGACTCGAGACCGAATAACCACTTGGCATGGCATAGAGAGACTAATGCCAACTAATCTAATACTCAGCAATTGCGGGCCAAACTTTTAGGTATCCCAACTAAACACTACGAGACTCCAAGGACTCCTTCTCAAACCCAAACATCCAACTGCTGACCCTGTCTAGTTCGGATCCTGATCCTTTTAGGACTAGCTGAGTGACTGCATGCCAACTTCTTCTATTAAACGCACAGTTTTATAATCTTGTACATGTTTCCTTTATTTTATTTATGAGCCCAATTCTTTAGGATTTAAAGCCTTATACATTATTTACAGTTTTGCTACAAGGGTTTAGGATTTGCTATAAATAGCAACATTTGTAATAACATATCAGATAGAAATAGATGAACGAAGAGAATCATATTTTATAGTGAAATTTTCCTCTTTCGAGAAAGCTCACACTTGAGCTCTTAGAGCTTGTTTTGCAGGATTATTGAGCATTGATTAGACTCTTTAATCTTTCCTGTGTTCTTATCAATCTTGCTTTTAAGATTATGGTAAACCCTTCATTTGAGTTGGTTAGTGAGATGCATCTAACCTCTCATTTGAATCTCAAGTGATATTTAGTATTCGTTAGTTGTATCGAACCCTATTTCAACCTTAAACCCCTGATTGTATTTGTGTCTTGATGCTTGATATCTATACACATTTACCGTCAAAACCTCTTATTCTCATTGCCTATTTCCCATTGTCATTCGAACCTAGGTTGCATGATCTTTGCTTCCGAAACCCATTACCATATGCGTATCATCCCCTATCAACCTAACTTTTAGATCCTTACTTGTGTTAAATCAACCCCTATTCAATAGCGATGCTTTATCCCAAAAGACAGCCCAAGAATAGCCGAGGTGAGCTCCTGATTTGATTACAGGCATCCAAACCCAAATCAAGATGACTTCTCTTCAGAAGAATTGATTGGACCCCGACCTGTTCCAAATTAGGTCAGCCCCTGACCATAAGCATTATGGCAGTTTCCGCCTACCTTGTATCATATTTCTCCCATCTAGCCACAAGCGACACATGTTTTCTGATACAATATTCTAGAATGATTATTTATTTTGTATACTGAATATTATTTACCCCTTTTAGCATGTTTTATGTAACCTATTTATAGAATACCCTTTAGTCTTTTCATATATATAACATAACCTTAGTGGATGGGTATATAAACCCCAACCTTCTTGTATGTAGATAATAAACTAATAAATATAAAATTATTCACATTGAGCAACCTTATTGCTCTCATCATCTTTCAACTCTTATCTATTCCCTTAAGTAAGGAGTAATGGCAAGTGACCCTTCAATTTGGACTAGTGTGTCATATTCGGCAGATTGTGAGTCGAGTAGGATCGACTGGTGCATCATATCCATTCGATAGCTACCTAAACTTTGTTAACTTTTTCCCTGTTTGTTTTTGGTTTGTTTCGTTGTAGTGTTTCTCCATGCGTTCAACCCCGGATATGCATCAGTTTTGTTGATATCAGAGCATGGTTCTAAGAGGGAGTATATGAAGTTACAGTGAAGTTTTGGTTCACTTTACTATTAGTGGCTATTGTGTTCCTTCCGTAGCTACTATAGTATGTTCTTGTGATAGTAAGCGTAGTTTCATTGTTACTTTATTTTTACTCTGTTTCTCATTATGAAAATAGAGCAAGTTTGTTTCTATTTTGTTTAAACGACCATTAGGCACTAGAGTTGCTAGTGAATTGTTAATCTGTTTGGGAAGTATTGTACTATGTTAAACTCGAGTGTTCAAGGTGTTGGTGACCAGAGTAATGGTGCTTAACCTGGTCACAGTCATAATGGAAGTAACACCCTAAGGTCTATCGACAACAAACTTAGCAGACTCATAAAACTTGTTGAGAGTCTAGTCACAATAATGCAAGTTAACAGGCAATTGGCATAGGGTATGCCACCACAAAATCTACCTGAAAATAATAAAGAGAGAGGTTATGGCCAAGCTAGTCAAATCCATCACCCAACCTAACCCCCTCGAGCTAGAGGAGCTACTAGACAAAAATTAGGGCTAGAGGAGATTGAGGAAGATGATGAGGAGTTGGATGTTGGAGAGTTTGGGGAGGAAGAAGAAGAAGCTGACTATTACCAAGCATAAGAATGAGGACGCCAAGCTCCTCGAGAGCTGGATAATGTCAAGATTCAAATCCTACCCTTCAGTAGAAGTGAAAATGCCGATGAATACTTAGAGTGGGACGAGAAGGTAGAGAAGGTGTTTGAATGTTACGGAAATACAGATGTTGTTAAGGTCTGACTTACTACACTAGAGTTTACTGGATATGCCATCATATGGTGGAAGAATCTAAATGTAGCCAAAGCACGGGATGGTAAACGAGGTGTTAGAACTTAGGATGAGATGAAAAGGTTGTTAAGAGGAAGATTTGTACTAAAAACTTACTTGCAAGATACATTTGCAAAGTTACAAGAGCTTTGCCAAAGAAGCCGATTCATTGATGATTATGTAAGAGAGTTCTAAATGCTTATGATTCGAGCTGACGTCGCAGAACTAGAGGCTTATATAGTGTCAAGGTTCATTTCTGGGCTTAAGTATGAGATTCGCAATATCGTAAAAGTATAGAGGTTTTATACCTTAGAAGAAGCTATCAAGATAGTACAAAGGGTTGAAAGGCAAAGGAGAAGTGTTTCAAGCCGACCTAAGCCAACATTCTTATGAGTCCCAGTACCACATCAACCTATTCAAGCAGAGTTGAGGAAGCCATATAAAGTTGAAGATAGGAACAACCTATCTAATGATGGCCAAGTAAGCTAGCAGGGTCGAGTTAGTTATATGAGCCAAGCCGAGGTTAGGCTAACCTCAAGGACATATGAGAAAGGGTAGACCTCTGGATGGAAGACCAACGAGGTAAAGTGCTTTAAATGTTTAAGCTTTGGACATATGGCTGTTGAGTGTCTAAACTAACATGTCATGGTGCTTTAAGGAGATGTGGTGGATAACACTGACAAGAGCGAGCTCGAGAAAGAAGAAGATGTTGGAAAACCCAAAGCCGTAGATGAAGAGGAGACCTATGTCTATATCAACTAGTGAAAAGTAATGATCTTAGTCTTAAGGTAAGTATTGAGTACCTTGCTAAGCTCTAAGGAAGACTAAAGAAAGAATTTATTCCATACCAAGTGTACCATCAAAGGCCAATTGTGCATGATCATTGTAGATGGGGGAAGTTGTACCAATGTCATTGTACAATCCTTTGTGTAAAGGTTGGGTTTGCCGACCTCAAAAGTATCCCTGACCTTACAAGCTACATTTGTTTCATGATAAGGGTGCTTTGCACGTAACTAAACAAGTAGCTGTACTGTGTAGTGTTGGGAACGTATACCAGGACGAAGTAGTTTGCAATGTCGTCTCCATGGGAGCTTCACATCTTTTGCTTGGACAACCTTGGTTGTTCGACCAATATGTTACTCACGATAGGTATATGAACACCTATGCCTTTGTTAAGGATGTAAGGAAAATTGTGTTGCAACCCTTGACCTCATCCCAAGTAAATGAAACTCATAACCAACTTACTTGAGCTAATAAGAAGAAGGCCTTGGTGATGACCCGAAGAGAGCTCTGAGCTGCTAAAGAAACTGAAGAACTTATGTGGTGCGAATCATAACCAAGAACAAACAAGGCTGGTCATTGGATAAGTTCAAGCTTATAGAAAGCTTAAAGGAAAGTAATGGGGTATGTGTGAAAGGACAAATGGGAATGAAGGGTAAATAAAAACCCAAGAATAGTCTAAAGGATATGACATACCAATGGAACTTTCAAGGACTCACAGCACAATCTGATATGACACACGAATCAATCTGATGAGTTTACTTACCACTTAGCCTTGTTCACCGGTTAAGATAAGGGTGATGTCGAGTGTAAATAAGTAGCATTTATGCAAGGAAGAAAAATGCACAAGTGTGTCAAGGATAATCTAATCTGATTCTTTGCAGTTATAAGTACAGGGGTATTTATACCCATAAGTTAGGGCAACTTGCCAAAAAAGGAAAAGACAAAAAGAGCATTTCTTAAGGAAGTAATGTACAAGATACAAAAGGGTAAAAATGAATATACAAGAAAAGTAATCATTGGTGCAATGGATTCTACACACGATACTATACATGTAGTGATGCCGTATTGGTGATACCATTGGAAGATGTGAACAAAAATTACGGACAGCTTGCTTGTTCGAGCAAGTGTGGCTTAGTTAGTCCAGACTCTTTCTCTTGGCATCTTGGTAGGAGTACGGTCGAATAAGTAATTGGCCAAGCATATATGAGAATGAAGATGGGTTGTTGTCTTAGCCTTTTACGTCTTGGCACATAACATGTGAAAAATAAGCAGTCACTCAGCTTGACAAACAAAATGGGTTGGCAAGGAGATATTCGGCTTCCATATGAGTCGGCTGGAACAAGAGGATTCACCTTGTTAGTCCCTCTAGTCCATGGGCTCAACTACAAGTCAATGGTCTAGTAGCTTGATTCCCATCATTCCCTCTAGGTTGTTTTGAATTTGGGATCAAATCCAAATGGTCATTATTCAACTCTTCATCGGGGTGATACGGATTGAGGTTGGCAATGTTAAAGGCATAAAAAACCCCATAGTCCTTAGGTAACTCCAATCTATAGGCATTGTCATTTATCTTCTAAAGGATTCTAAAAAGTCCTTTAACTCTTGTAGATAATTTTTCCTCTTATTCAAGAATTGTTCCTTACTAAGGTATAGTCATACCAAGTCTCCTAGCTGGAATTGTTTAGTTGTTATACCCTTGGTCTTCTCCTACATTTTTCTAGCAACTTGGTCGATGTGCTGAGTAACTTTATCATAGATGTGCTGAAGGGATTGTGCTCGAGCTCTTTCGTCATGGTCCTCTTGTGCAGGCATAGGTACAGGGGTATGGTCAAGGGGAAACTTGAGATTAAAACCATAGACCACTTTGAAGGGTGCTTAATAGTGTCATGCACTATATGGTTGTAAGTGAATTCGACCATAGGCAGGCAGATGTCCTAATTAGCCAAGTTCTTTCCCATTGCAACTTAAAGCAGCAATCCCAAGGTACGATTAACCACCTCTATTTAGCCATCAGTTTAGGGATGATTAGAAGTACTAAATAATAGTTTGGTCCCCATTTAATGCTACAAGGTCTTCCAAAAATGGTTCAAGAACTTTGGATCCCTATCAAAGACTACACTTCTAGGTACGCCGTGTAACTGCATAATCTCTTACAAGAAAAGAAAAGCAATAGTCGAAGCATTGTTAATTTTCAAGCAGGGCATGAAGTGTACCATTTTGCTGAAATGATCCATGGCAACCATTATAGAATCTTTGCCTTGGATAGTTTATGGTAGTCTGAGAACAAAGTCCATGTTCAATTCAATCAATGGCTTTGTCGGGATAGGTAAAGGTATTGCTTTCCTTTGCTTGGCTAAGCATTTAGCCTTCTTGCACATGGCACAGCTGTTGATAACTTGATGCACATCTCTCCTTATCCTTAGCTAGAAGAATTGACCATTCAATAGTTTATAGGTCCTTTCTCTAAAATGTCCGGAGAGTCCTCCACTATGGGCTTCCCTAATCAGCAGCTCCCTCAGGGAACAAGTCGGTACGCATAATTTTCCACCTCGGAACAAGTAACCATCCTCCATATGATACTCATCCATTATCCTTCTATCAACGCGTTGCATGATTATGGGTCCAAAGTGTAGATTCCCAAAATATTGTTCTTTAATACTTGCAAACCCAAGTCACCTGGTCTACAGTTTAGTTAAAAGTGTATGTCTCTTTGAAAAAGCATCTACAACTATATTGCTCTTTCCCTGCTTGTATTTTATAACAAAATTGAATCCTTCAAGGAATTCAACCTATCTCGCCTACGGCTTCGATAACTTTGTTTGACTTTGGAAGTACCTCAACAATTCATGGTTAGTGTATATGATAAATTATTTTGGTAGTAAATAGTGTTGTAATACTTGTAGTGCTCAGATTAGGGCCAAGAGCTCCTTATCATACAAAAAGTAATTTAACTGTAGCCCATGGAAACTTCTCAAGTTGGCAGCATAAGTAGTAGGAGTCGGCCACTTTACAATTGCTTGGATCTTTTTGTCATCCACTCGTAAGCCTCCTCCACTTACTACATAGTCCAAGAATACCACTTCCTCTTAGCAAAAGCAACATTTCTTGAGATTACTGAACAGTTTCTTAGTATGGAGGATATTCGATACTTCTCAGAGATGCTCATAATGGCTCGGCATGTCGACACTGTAAACCAATATGTCATCAAAGTACACCACGACACACTTTCCAATCAGATGTCTTTATACATAAATAATCAATCGCATGAGAGTGCTCAAGGCATTCGACAGGCCGAATGACATGATCATCTACTCATAGAGTCCATGCCGAGTTTTAAACACAGTCTTCCATTTATCTCCTAGCCTCATGCAGATTTGATGATAGCTAGACTTCAAGTTAATCTTATTGAAGACCTTGGCTCCACTCAATTCATCTAACATGTCTTCTAACCTCAAGATCAGATACTTATATCTGATTGTGATCTTATTCATGGCTCAGCTGTTGACACACATCTACTAAGTTCTATCCTTTTTTGAAACTAGAAGCGCTGACACAACATAAGGGCTAATACTTTCCTAGACATATCTTCTCTCTAACAACTCATTGACTTGACGTTATAGCTTAGAAGCTTGTTCATGATTCATCCGATAGGCTGGCTTATTCAGCAATGCGGCATTGAGTACTAAGTCAATGCAATGCTTTATGCCTCGAGTTGTAGGTAACCCCTCAAGTAACTATTCTAGGAATAGGTCAGCACACTCATTAAGCATCTCTATGATTTCCTAGGGTAGTTTACTCTGCTACTTCATTTCTAATAAGCGCCTGACTAACATAAAGGTTAGCTTATCAGCATTAATGGCCTCTCGGAGCTCGGCTCTACTCATCACTAGAGCTTCCTTCAATCCGAAAGCAAGTTTTGTCTACAATTTGTTAACTTCTCTCAATAGTATCGGGTTTAGTGTGATCTTTCAATCATCCTTCTCAAACATGTGCATATTCTTGTAGTCGTAATGGATAACTCTTCTTTCAAATAGCTACAATCTACCTAGCAACACATGGGAAGCACACATGGGTAATACATCATAGAGAATCTGGTTAGAGTAATTCCTTATAATGATCGGTAATAATACTTTCCGAGTGACATGTAATGCTCTTTTGTCACTCAACTAATGCAATTTATATAGCCTCGGATGTGCAATAGTCAACAACTTCAATTTTGAAATAAGATCGGCCAATGACCATTGTTCATTGGTTTGAGCACTGAGCAGCCATGTATCCAAACCCTTGGTAGTTGAAGCATTTGATCTAGCTAGTCTTCTTGCCTGATCCTTGCCCCTTCTCATAACTTTAGGTCAGTAGCTCAGCATTATGTCAGCCTTTCTAATCGGCTCGGACGTCCATCTTTTAGCACGGCTTAGTACTCGACTAAGCTCGATAACTTGCCTATCTAGGTCGGCTAGTTAACATCTTGGCCAATACTTAGCTCCTTCTTTGCCTCTCTACTCATTGAGCTATTTTGATGGCTTCATCCATTGTTGTGAATCGTTGAAGTTCTACAATGTTCCAAATATCACCTCTTAATCCCGTGATGAACCTAAAGATTGTTCGTACTGGGGGCTTCTCTACTTCACATTAGATAATGAGCATTTGAAATTCTTGAATATGCTCGTCAATAGTCTGACCTCCTTATCTTAGCTCCTAAAGCCGAGTGAAAGTATCTTGAAGATAAGTTCTCAGTATGAACCTATTTCTAAGTATTCTTTTCATCTCGAGCCAAGTATTAATCTCTCAATAGCCTTCTAGTCTCCTCATGGCCCGAAAATTCTTCCACTACATAGTAACATATCTAGAGAACTCAATAGCAGCAGTTCTCACTTTCTCATAATCATCATATTGATAATAATAAAAAACATGCTCCACCTTCTCTTCCTAGTCCAATTACTCATCAGCATTCCTAGATCCACTAAAGCTCGGAATTTAAAGCTTCATATGGTTAAATGCTTTGGAGACTTGCATGTGCTCTTCTTCAAAATACCCCTCTTCTTCATCGTCTCCCATGTCTATCAAATCAATCCTTCTTCTCACTTGTCTACTTGCTCCTCCACCTTGAACTAGTCAAGCTAGGTTCTGACCTCTAACAGGTTAAATAGCTTGTAGGGTGTTTTGCACAACCTCAATCGGTTGGTAAGACAACGCATAAACAGCTTGGGTCAAATCAACCAAGAGGTTAGCCACTTTATCAAGTCTCTTGTTAGTGCTTTTAGAGGTTCCTTATGACTATTGTCCATGGTAGACAACTCCATTATTGTCATCTCCTATACCAACATTCACACTTAGGTCTATCATTTTCTCTACAGATTAAAAGTTTAAACAAACACTTTAGGAAATTAATAGCTAGCAAACATAGTAACTAAGATGAACATAGTAACTTGCTTTGTTTTACATACGTAGTATAGAATATAACAAAACTTCTAAAAAGAACCAACTATAGCTCATGCGAAACCTCCACTTAGATACTAAGATGGTGCAAACCGTCACCAAGAACAGACAAGGCCAGTTGTTGAATGGGTCTAAGCTTGTAGAAAGCTCGAAGGAAAGCGGTAGGGTATGTATAAAAGGACAAATGCGAATGAAGGGTACGTAAAAACCTATGAACAGCTCTAGAGAATATGACGCACTAATGAAACTTCCAATGACTCATGGCATAATTTGATATGATGCACAAATTGATCCAATGAGGTTACTCGCCACCTAGCCTTACTCAAGGGCTAAGATAAGAGTAATTCCAAGAGTAAACAAGTAGTATTTACGTAAGGAAGAAAAATACTTAAGTGTATTAAGGATAATCTGATTCTGATTCTTTTCAACTACAAGTATAAGGGTTTTTATACTCATAAGTTAAGGCAACTTGCCCAAAAGAGAATAGACAAAAGGGGCATTTCCTAAGGAAGTAATGTACAAAATACAAAAGAGTAAAAATGAATATACAAGAAAAGCAGTCATTGGTGTAACGAATTCTAGACATAATGCTATACACATGGTGATGCCATTGGAAGATGTAGACAAAAAGTATGGATAGCTTGCTTGTCCAAGTAGGGGTGGCTTAATTAGTTCGAACTCTTTCTCTCGGCATCTCAGTAGGGGTACGGTCAAGTAATTAGCTAAGTATGTGTGAGAATGAAGATGGGTTGTTGTCTCAACCTTCCGCTTCTTGGTGTATAACATGTGAGAAATAGGCAATCACTTAGCTTAGTAGGAAAAAATGGGTTAGCAAAGAGATACTCGGCCTCCACATGAGTCGGTTGGAATAGGAGGATTCGTCTTACCAGTCCCTTTAGTCCTCGAGCTCGGCTGCGGGTTGGTGGTTTGGTAGCCTAATTCCCATCACTATGTTCCTATTAGTTAGGAAATTGTTAGAGTTGAGGGAATTACATAATGTCCTATAAGAGATCCGAAGCTTGCTAGATGAGTTTTCCGACCTGTTTTTGGAAGAACTGCTTAGAGGACTGCCACTAGTCCGAAGCATGGAGAACTATATTGATCTACAACCAAGCATCGCCTTACCTAACCGACCTATATATAGGATGAACCTTAAGTAGGCTACTAAGCTAAAGAAACAAGTGGACGAACTCATGGAGCGAAGATATATAAGGGAAAGCATGAGGCCTTATGTTATACCAGCTCTGCTCGTTTTGAAGAAAGTTGGTTCATGGTGCATATGCATTGATAACCGAGCAATCAATTGAATTACTGTCAAGTATAGATATCTAATACCGAGGCTCAATGATAAGTTGGATGAGCTTCATGGCACTCGGATATTTTCGAAGATTAATATGAGAAGTAGCTACCACTAGATTCGTATGAGGCTAAGAGATAAGTAGAAGACTGCCTTCAAGACTAAGCATGAACTCTACAGATGGTTAGTAATGCCATTTGAGCTAACTAATTCGCCGAGCACATTCATGAGGTTAATGAACCATGTGATGTGCTCACTGATCGAAAGGTATGTAGTCATGTACTTGATGACAAGCTAGTATATAGTACCAACCTGAATGACCATGCCTAACATCTCCTTGACTATTCGACATTTTGTAAACTGAGAAGTTCTATAAGAACATAAAGAACTGTACATTTTGCCAGAATAAGGTGGTTTTCTTAAGGTTTGCAGTATCAGGGTAAGGGACCCGAATAGATAAGGAAAAGATCTAAGCTGTTCTATAATGGTCAATGTCGAAGTTTTCATGACTTAGCTTCTTTCTATCGACAATTTATTAAGGACTTTAGTGCAATCGCCACCCCATTAATCGAGTTGACAAAGAAGAGTGAAGGATTTAGGTGGAACAACCAAGTTGAATAGAGCTTTAAATAGATAGATCAAGGAAAAACTCACCTTGGTACCTGTCTTATCACTGCCAGATTTTGACAAGCCCTTCGAATTAGAATGTGATGATTTGGGAGTTAGAGTTGGTGTTGTCTTAATATAGGAGCGATGACCTACCATAGTGAAAAACTTGGTGGTCTTACCCTGAACTATTCGGTGTACGAAAAGGAGTTATACTCCCTCTTTTGAGCCCTTACTATTTGGCAACACTATCTACTACCATAAGAGTTTATTATTTACACTTACCACGAATCATTAAAGCATCTTGGGAGTTAGAATAAGCTTTTAATGAGGCAAGCCAAGTGGTTGGAGTTTATGGGAAGGTTTTCGTACGTAATCTAGCACAAGAAGGGAAGCGCAAATGCAGTCACTGATGCTATAGCAAACTCTGCGAATCACTTTGCAGACAAAATTATTGGGCTTCTCACTCATCATTGAGTAGTATACTACTGACCCTCACTTTGGTCCTTTTGTTGAACATTGTTGAAAAGGGGTAGTTTTTGGAGGGTATTATCTTAGGGACAACTATCTATTCAAAGACCGTAGGCTATGTATTCCAAGTTGCTCCATGTGTGAGCTATTAATCAAGGAAGCTCATAGCAAAGGATTATTTAGTCATTTCAAGGAAACTAAGATAGCTAATCTATTGAAGGAAAACTTTTACTAGCTTAGTTTAGCTAAGGATGTCCATAGGATAGTCGGGTGTTGTGAAGCGTGCAAGTGAGCTAAGGGGAAAAGAGAACCCCATGGAGTACATGCCGTTGCCAACACCAACCTTACCTTGGGCCGACCTTAATATAGACTTTGTCCTAAGGTCACCCTCGACGTCTAGAGGAAAAGATTCCATCTTTGTTGTAGTGGACCATTTCAGTAAGATGGCACACTTCATTCCGTGCCATCGGACTAAAGATGCTTTATGCATTGCTAATTTGTTTTTGTAGGAGATTGTCCAACTACATGGGGTATCGAAGACTATTGTCTCAAATCGAGACACAAAATTTTTGAGCTATTTTTGGAAGACTCTCTAGAGAAGACTTTGAACTAAACTCGTATTCAATTCCAATAGCCACCCTTAAACTGGTGACCAAACTAAAGTAGTAAACAAGACGCTAGGTAATCTACTCAAAGCTGTTGTAGGGAAGAAATTGAGGGATTAGGATATGTGCCTACCAGTTGTGGAATTTTCATACAACCAAATTGTCTATAGCACTACTGGGAAGACCTCATTTGAGGTTGTCTATAGCCTTAATCCCACTATTCCCTCAGACATGATCGACGCCTTAGCAGTTACTAAAGAAAGTCAATTCGGAGTTAACCAAGCCCAAGAATTACATGAGCTACACCCATCTGTATCTAAGAAGATCGCCAAGTTCAATCAAAGATAGTAGGAAATTAGTAACCGTGGTCACTGAATTGTTTCTTTCCACCTAGGAGATTTAGCATGGATACACCTCAACCGAGAACGCTTCCCATACTTAAGACAAAATAAGCTATCTCCTCATACTAATGGTCTGTTCAAGGTCCTAAAGAAAATCAACTACAATGCCTATTAGATTGAGCTGCTTGATGACTATGGTGTTTCTTCCACCTTCAATGTATCCAATCTAATTCCTCAGCAGCCAATAGAAGAAGACCTTACAACCGCCCCAATTTGAGGACAAGTAGGAATTAACCCTCTGGATTGATCATGCGTAGCTGAGCTAGAAGACTCCAAGGACTCACTTGGAGGATATTAACTTTAGGCCATAGCCAACATGGGGATTCTTATCCTGATCTAGTTCCTTACCGACCTAACTATTGGATCCTTATTTGTGTTAGATCTACCCCTATTCAACAACAATGCTTTATCCTAGAAGATAGCCCAAAAATAGCTGAGGTAAGCTCTCAATCTGATTACAGGCATCTGACCCTGAATCAAGCTAACTTCTCTTCAAAAGAAATGACTGGACCCCAAACTGTTCCAAATTAGGTCGGCCCTTGACCATAAGCATTATGGCAGTTTCGGCCTACCTTATATCATATTTCTCCCATCCAACCACAAGCGATATGTATCTTCTGACACAATATTCCAAAATGATTTTTTTCTTTTTCATACTAAATATTCTTTGCCCCTTTTACCCCTTTTAGCATGTTTGATGTAACCTAATTGTAGCATACCCTTTAGTCTTTTCATACATGTAACGTAACCCTAGTGGATGAGTATATAAACCTCCACCTTCTTATATGCAAACAATAAACTAATAAATATAGAATTATTCACATTGAGCAACCTTATTACTTTCATTATCTTTCAACTCTTATCTATTCCCTTTAGCAAAGAGTAGTGGTGAGTGACCCTTTAGTTCAAATCGGTGTATCATATCCGGTAGATTATGGGCCGAATAAGACCAACCAATGCATTGTATCCATTCGGTAGCTACTCGAACTTTGCTAGCTTTTTCCCTGTTTATTTGTTGTTTACTTTATTTTGGTACTTCTCCTTGTGTTCTACCCCGAATACACATCGACACCACTAAGGGATCACAAGCCGGTGTAAACTCTCCATATTGATGAATTATCTACCTCGAAGGGTAGAGGTATGGGTCTTATACTAATTAGAACACACAAAATCACAATTTGCTATGCCCTTAAGTTCGGGTTTAACACTAACAACAATGAATCCAAATATTAGGTGTTGATAGCCAATCTCAAACTGGCCAAGGAGATCAGTGTTGAGCATTTACAAATTTTCTCAGACTCAATGCTTGTCTTCTAGTAAGTCTAAGGTAAATATGACACTAGGGAAGACACCATGGTAAGATACCTAGAAAAAGTGAGGAGTCTTCTAGCTAAATTTCCTTCGTAGACCATCATAAAGATCCCTTAAATCGAAAACTCAGCTATAGATTGGCTATCTAAGCTTGGCTATACAAGGATACAAAAGCCCAAGGTGAAGGATATGAAGATTTTCATAAAGTACTTACTATAGAAAAGCATAACGCCGAGTTTAGCTGAAGTCTTAGAGCTTACAACAACACCATCCGAGCTAAGTTAGATTGACCCCATCTAGAGTTACTTTAAGCAAGGCATACTCCTAGACTTCAGCAAGGCATAGAAGTTGAGATACTATGCCCTTAACTATACATTAGTCGACGACATCCTATACTACAAGGGAGTTAGTCTCCCCTTGCTCAGATGCCTCTGAGTAGATGAAGGCCTACACGTTATGGATGAGCTGTATGCTGGAGTGTATAGGAACTACATCCAGTCCTAAGCCCTCTACATTCAAGCTCTACAACCCGAATACTATTGGCCTACCATAAGGCAGGATGCTAAGGTCGTAGCCTAGAAGTGCCCTTAATGCTAGAAGCATGCATCAATCAATCACATCCCTACCACCAATCTCCAACCTTTAACTAATTTGTAGCCATTTGCTCAATGGGGCATTAACATTCTTAATGCCTTCCCTAAGGCTTCGAGAGGTTAGCAGTACATCATCGTGGCCATTGACTGGTTTACCAAGTAGGTCTAGGTCGAAGCTGTAGCAAAGATCACCGAGAGGAGTGTTGAGTTGTCTATTCAAAACAACATTCTCTTCAGATTAAGGGTCCTCAATGCCCTCATCATGGATAATGAGTGTCGGTTCAATAACCTTAAGTTTAGAGAATTCTTTGCCAAGCATTACATCATGCCACACTTTACATTGGTTGCTTACCTCAATCAAATGGTCAAGTAGAAGCAGCTAATCGAATCATCCTCGAGAGCTTAATGAAGAGTGTAGGTTAAGCTTAAGGTACTTAGGCAAACTAGCTACTCAATATCTTGTGGGGATACCAAACCACCTACCGCATCTCAATAGGCAAAACCCCTTTTCACCTGGCGTTCGAGTCAGTAGCAGTCCTCTCCATCGAGCTAAAGTTTCCTAACATCTAAACACTAAGTTTTACTGCTATCCTCAATGAGTCCTTATTATAGGCCAGCATCGATACTATAAAAGAGATAAGAGACTTCATCATAGCTTGAGTAACTGCTTACCAGCACAGAGCAGCCAAATCCTACAATCAGAAGGCTCGACATAAGGAGTTCAAGGTTAACGACCTGGCCTACAGAAAGCTAGAAGATACAAGCTCACTAAAGGGATAAAGTAAGCTAGCCCCTAATTAGGAAGACCTAGTTAGAGTAAAAGAGAGCTTGAGGAATGGAGCATATAGATTGCAAATATTGGATGGTGAGCTTACCCACGTACCTGGAACACCGATAACCTTCGACCCTATTTTAACTAATGTAAAATTGTAAATCTTTTTTCATGATTATTAATAAAAGTTATATTCCTCACAAGGGTCATCTACCTTTTTACTTTCTCTCTCTCTCCCTTATTCTCATCTTAGGTCTAAGCCCTTAAAGGGTGAACGAACCCACTATCTAAGCAGGTTGGAACACTACTGACCTGACCTCCTCAAGTAACCTCAGCAAGAGGAAACACCCCTTACACAATTGAGGAACTCCCACTATCAGACCAAGTCAAAACACCACCAACTTAATCTCCTTGGGTAACTTTAATAAGGAGAAACACCCTTTATACAATTAAGGAACTCCTACTATTTGAGTAGATCTGAACACTACTGACTTGACCCCCTCGGGTAACCTTAGTAAGAAGAAACACTCCCTCCATAACTAAGTAACTCCTACTATTTGAACAAGTCAGAATGCTACTAACCTGATCCCCTTGGGTATCCTCAACAAAGGGAAACACCCTTTGCACAATTGAGTAACTCCCACTATCCAAGCAAGTTAGAACATCACTGACTTAGCCCCCTCAAGTAACCTCAATAAGGGGAAACACCTTTGTACCACTAAAGAACTCCCCTATAGACATGCGTTAAAACTTTATCCCTAAATTGACTCTTCCAAACAAACATAACAAACCAAACAAAAGAGCGAAAAGTATTGATGGGAGTTGAAGTACAAAAAGCCAGGTGAGTACAGTGAATGCAAAAATTTAAGTTCTATTAATAAAAAGGAGATCTACAAAATTAAGGTCAGAATCCCGACTTGCCATACAAAAAGAAGGGAAGGGGGACAACTGCTTATTGTCTTAGGTTAGCAAACTTTACAAGCTTTGAAAAATCTAATGCTTCAATCTATTTAGAAGGCTAATCTACTAATGGCCCTTGCTCTTGAGATGTTGGTCTAAGGCTATAGAAGGAAAGGCTAAGATCTATTGGCTTAGGTTAGTTAAAGTCACCTTAACTTAGATCATCCTTGGAAGCACTCTTCAAAGTGACCTTTTGCTAAGTTGTCAAGGCAGAAGTGGGTAGAGTAGTATATTGAACATCCCTAGCAGCAGAAGAGGTGCCTTGGACCGCATTAGCTGCTTAAACAGCTTCTCTTTCTCTTCCTTGGGATGCCCTCTTCTCTTGATGAGTTAGAGCATCCAACTAACCTAAGAAGCTCAGGTTAAGCTTGGTATGACTAGTGAACACCTCAACCTAAATAGATCGAGTACACTAGGTAAAGAGGTCCTCTAACTCCTCTAACCAGCTATCCATCTTGTAGAAGTCCTAGACGTCCTTGCCAACGATGACCTTGCTAAGCGCTTCCCTACTCTCCAATTTGGAGATGATCTTCTGTATCTCCATGCTCTCTCTCTAAAGCTCCTGGATTTTCTACTCTAACCTAACTTTTTGACCGGCCAACTCTAGCGAAGTAGTTTTGGTGCTATTGCACTTAAACACCTTCATTACCAGATTAGTCTTTAGCTTGAAGACTGACACCCTTAGCTTAGCATTTTCTTTTTCAAGCTCTTCCTTAGCCTTCCTCTCCTCATCTAGCTTCTGAGAGAGTTGAGCCTTGGTCCTTTGCTTATCCTTCAATTAAGTCTTAAGTTCACTGGCCCACTTAGCGTCCTTCTTAACATCAACCCGACCCTGCTTTACCCCCTGCAACTTCACGTTAAGTACAATCATATGTACAAAAGAGCAGCATAAGCACCAGTAAGCCTTGCTAATTTTTTCCAAATATTTGCCAAAGGAGTACTCTACTTCCCTTAGGCCCTTATGTGTGCTAAACACCACCGTATGAAGTCCCTTTACCTTATTCAACAGTATATTGTAGTTACTGAGATGGAGTTACACCTGGCCATGGTATTATAAAGAAATACACGAATTGTGACTAACATAGTAACAATAAGGAAATATATCAATTTAAAAGAGACGAAGACTTACCTACCAAATGAACTAGTTCAAGTGACCCACCATCTCCATGGGAACATCCTTTGCCATCCATGATAAGTCTTTGAGAAAGGCCCAATCGCTAAGGGTATATGACCCCATCAGTGCCTAAAGACTAAGACCACAGTGGTACAACATAATGTCGCTACCACAAACCTCTCACTTCAGTCTTAAGAGCTTCCCCCTGGCCTTCCTAGTCTTGAATTTGCTCCCCCGAAGGCACAACTCCTCATTTTAGGACTCATACAGCATGTCTTTGAATGAGCTCGGTGCTATCCCCAGACATTGAAACTTGTTCAAGACTACATAAATGGCATCCTCAAGGTCATTGGTGCATTTATAAGGATGACCTAAGGGCTAATCGTACATGTTTGATAAGCAGCTTCCCGTTATTCATCTTCTTTGCCTCAAGGGCCTCGTATCTTGCAATTTTAAGGGCCTTCCTCTTCTTCCCAACTACCTCAGCCAAGGCACTAACCTCAGTCACACCCTCCTTACCTTTATCAAAGGGAACAAGCATCACCAGGTCCTATCTCCTCAACATCGGTATGTTTAGGTAGGGATAAAACCGATGGGGGAGGACCATACTCAAAGGCTCGATAGCTAGTAACCTAGTAACCCAGTAAGGAGACTAACAAGAGGAATCCCCTAGGGCATAGTAGTCGACTCGACCCTAATAGTATCTCCTATCGCCCATCTTAGCCCCATAGCCTTACCTTTATGGTCGGCTACTTTAGTGGTTAGCTTTGCCTTAGCCTAAAGTTACCTTAATAACTCAAAGGCCAACGGATAAGGCATATCCTTGATCAATTTTTTGCTTGCAAAGAATCAAATAAATAGTCAACACAAAGAAAAGTATAGCACGGTCATTTACCAACTCCATTATGACTAGCACGAACAAGGCAGATCCCTCCCCTCTCCTTACTAGGATGTCGGATGAAGCATAGTTCTACACACTCATGCTAATATGATGGAAGAAACTATTCGCAAAAAATGAACCTGTTCCTCCCATCCATTTCTTCACTAGTCTTTTTCATGCTGCAAAAGAACTCAATGATTAGATACTTTAAGTATCTCTCCACTGCCTTTGCGACTTTTATCTCTTGGCCATTTCTCAAGACCATGAAGGCTTTTATCTCTCTTACGACCTTAGCATCATTAGGCCCCATCTCCTTATAACCTTCAATTCAAACTAAGGTAATCCAATACGTCTAGAAGTCAGCTTGATTTGGCATCTCTACCACTAAGAATTCATCCTGCCAACCTTTAATAGTGTCCACCAAACCTCTGAGTAGCTTTCTCCCTTAACGGTTCTAAAGGTATGTCCATCCATTTAGACTCTTCTACATGTAGAAGTGGTTGAAGAATTCTAGAGTAGACCTTATTACTAGGTACTCACATAGCCTATAGAATGCCTTTAACACCCTCCACTCATTGGGAGGAACACCCTCCACCCATTGGGAGGAACTTATGCTAAATTGCACCGATAGAAATTGAAGAGTTCCTTCACAAAGTCATTCAGGAGGAGGCATATCTCATACTCTAGGCGCTTTTCAAACATTGCAAAGTGCCTCCCCCACAACAAAGGTACCCTTTCCTCTCTCATCGGCAATCACACTGCCTAGTCCTAGTTTGTCTAACCATAAAATTCCCCAGGACCTAATTAATGGCAAATGGTTTATTTTTGCTAACCCGACCACTCGACCCCCTATTTGTTAACAAATATCTCTTCTTCCCATGCTATTTGTATAGAAGCAAAATGTGAATAATAATTTCAATTTCTGTAACTTTCTACAAAATACAAGTGTTACAACTATCACCTATAAATAATTTTAGTGCATATGCCGGCTAATGGCAGCTTGATCCTTTGAATTATTGTTTATGTGAACAGTTACTTAAAATCGTAGGGACTAACTATACCTTCCAAACGTCTTTTATCACGTTAGAACTCCTCAGCAAAATGTAAGATTCATTTTCCCGAGTTATTCGAAATAGCTATTGTCGAGTCTGATTTTTCGGTTTTTCTATTTATAATATTAATTTCTCATTTCTTGATTAATACTAAACCCTTACCCATTTAATATTAATCTTCGACTAAAGAAATTAAGAAATTCTGGTTTTTTTATTAAAAATAATTTTTGGAGTCGTCACCCGACCGAAGTCGGGAAAAGAAAAAGAAACCGTAATCAATTAGGTGGATTGATTACGATTTAGCTACCGGTCTTTGATTTCAATTTTAACAAAGAACCAGAGGATTCCGAATTCGGGGGCTAACCTATTAAACCCTTAACGGGTACCACTATCTATTTGCCGAAATTAGGATTATTTTTCTAATTATAATATTTTAAAAAAATAAATAAAAATCAAAAGAAAAAAGAACCTAAGTTTCTACATATTTTATCATCGCCCCGAAGGTGCCTACGGACCCGCTAGCCGGGATCAGACGATTGTAGTTCTTTCCGAAAACTTTAATGTGTTAATTCTTTTTATAAAAAATGATTGGTTGAATTTGGGTTTTTATTAACCATTTTATTTTTATTAAAAAAAGTCCCTAGAAGCCTAATTTTTATTCCTAATAAAAAAAAAACCTAAAAACCTAATTTTTGAAAAGCGCCAAATTAAAATTTTTATTTAAAAATAAGTAAGGGATAATTTTTTTATTTTCAAGAAAAACCCTAAAGATTTTATGAAATATGAAATGTTCTACATGATGAAACTTTTATATAGAAAAAATGATTAAAACATTAAAAAAGAAAGAAAGAAAGAAAAAATCCTAATCATAGAAAAGATGCCTTAATCATAAAAAAGATATCTAAGTCATAGAAAAGATGTTTAAACTATGAAAAAGATTTTTAAACCAATAAAAAAAATCTAAATTATGAAAAAGATGTCTGAACCATAGAATAGAAACTTAAACTATGAAAAGGACATCTAAATTATGGAAAAGACATTTAAACTATGGAAAAGACATTTAAACTATGGAAAAGATATCTAAACTATGAAAAAGATATCTAAACTATGAAAAAGACATCTAAACTATAGAAAAGACATCTAAACTATGAAAAAGACATCTAAATTATGGAAAAGATGTCTAACTATAGAAAAGAAGTCAATTAAAGATTTTTTTTTATCAATATCAAAATGATTTTATAATTTAGAACAATTACATATTTTATTGTCGCCCCGAAGGTGCCTACGTACCCGCTAGCCGGGATCAGATGATCGTAGTTCTTTCCGAAAACTTTAGTATGTTAGTTGATTTTAATTTTGAAAACCGACTGAGTTTACGTTTTAATTTATTCAGTTTATTTAAAAAAAAAAAAGTTAATAGGGTCCTAACTCTTGAATGTTATTGTTTTATAAAAAATACTCTAAAAGTCCTACTTTTAAAAGGGCCTTTTATTATTTTTTATTTCCAAAATAAATTTCTAAGTGAGAAAAATCTTAAAAATTTCTAGACTAATATACATATATATATTCTATTAAATAACTAAGTAACTAATCAACTAATCAATAACAATAATAATAAAAAAACTAGTATTCGAACCTAATTTGGATGGTTCAGTAACGGGGTAACGCCTCGCGTCTAATGCAATTGCAGACGCTGGTACAACGGTGTGGAGGGGAAGACGTCGGAGGTTGCGGCCGCTGTGCAGTGTCCAAGTCCAGTCAAGGGATGTCGTTGATTTTGGATAACATCCGGTGTTGTCGAACTCAATTAGCATAGATTATTAGGTGAAGGATGTCCGAATTGGATTATGATAAAAACATGAAAATGTACATCATACACAGATTCTGTGTAAATTATGATTTAAAATATTCCAAGAAATGAGTGTATCTTATTGTCTTCACATGTTCAATAAAGATTATTCAATAAACTATTCCACTAAAACGAGAAAATGGAACAAAACGACCACATACCGATATCAGGAAACATTAATTCTCGACGAATGCATGGACTTCGGATCGGATTGTATTAAAGCAATGACGTCTGACTTTGCAATTGGAATCTCGATTAGATTACGGCTTTGCTTCGGATCGCTAGACTTCGAATAGAATTATGGCCTTCGACATTAACTTGCATTTGAATTTGGATCGTCAGGAAATTAGACTTCAATTGGGGTGGCATCAGGGATTTTGGTTTTAAATTAGAATTGGAATTTGCTTGTCGGTGGTGACAGACCATTACATGTTCGAAGTGTGTGTGGACCTGTTTTCTATTATTGTTTCTTTTCTCTGACTGGAGTGTATTTATATAATCTAAACCATATCATATCTTATCATATCTGATTCGTTAATTAAACTAGATTCAAATAAATTCAAATATGATTTTAAATCTCGCTTTTGCAAAGATAGAAAAATAAAAACATTGGTACCTGCTGAGACTCAAATGACCCCCAACAAAATCCACCCAAGCACTCCGCTACTTATCCGTTAGGCCGTTGACCTGCATCTTGACATTCATTACAATTAAATTATATTTAAACTATCTGAATTCCTAAACTAAAAATTTTTAACTAAACTAAAATTAACACTAACATTAAACTAATTATTCCTAATATAAATTACTTCCTAAAAATCTACGAAATCTTTATAATTTTTCCTTTTCTTATTTTTTTGGTATTTTCATTATTTGTTAATTTTTATTATTTTATTTTTTTGAATTAGGACCCTTTTTGTAAAAATAAAAACTAAGACTATGGAAGGACAAAAATTAGGTGTCTACAGCTATGATTTAAGATGTATAGATAGTACTTAATGAGCCACTTCCTTACATATAGAATCACTTTTGAGGAGGTAAGGAGCAAAAGGTAGGCAGTATCCCAACACTATTTATGTCTATATAGACTCCTATGATAATTTTTCTTTTTCTTTTATCACGTAAGATGTAATAAAAATGAAGGACCGAAAAACTCTTTCGTCTTTCATTTTTCTAATGTTTTCAAATATTTTTTCTATAAGATCCTATGCCAAAAGCAATAAATAATTATACCAATAAATATTAATGAATCCATTTTAACTACTTAGTCTAAAATTTTCAAACTTATGTGTTAATAAGATATTATAGTCTTATAAACTAATAAAAAATACCTCTTAAAGTCATGTAGAATTTCACTTAACTATTGGATATCATATTTCCTCATATGTATCCCATATAATTATTTTTAATAGAGTCAGGATTGAGCTATTTGAATTGCTTATCATCAAGCTTTATAATATTCTTGATGAGCTTCGGTCAGTTTAGGTATAAATCGAATTTTAGTCGAATTGGTTTTAAGAATGAAATGGTTTAGTTAATTTTAGACTGAAAAAGTGTCCTACATTGTATGTAAAGAGTCTTATAGTAAGAATTGAAGTATCAAATCGTTATATATTGGAGATAATGGTCAATGGCCATCCTCAAATCATATTCATCATTAGTGCTCAGACATCAGAAATCCATAAAGAAGGCTTAAAGTTTGCAAATTTTGCAAAAACATCAGAAAGTCTTATTTCATCGATCTCACTGATTCAAAACATTCGAAATTATTCCAAATTGTAAACTGCCAATATATCCTTGTTTATTAAATTTTTGTGTGCTTAACCCTCATCCTGCGTCCTCTATTCCAATGCCAAGTGTTAAGATATTTAGGCTACTAAATATTGGGACGCTATATAAATGTAACAAAGAAATGTTAAACTAGAACGAAAAATTATGTTAAGTTGGAAAAAAGGAAAATAAGAGGGAATTACAATTTTATCATCTTTAAGTTTTCAAAAATTTTGTTATAATTAATTTTGTTTGTATTTTTTTCTTATCACTGGCAAAATGATCAATAGAGATCCGTTTTCGGAAAATTCAAGGTTTTAAGCACTCACTTTCAGAGGTGGAATTAAGTGCCCATGGAGCAAACGTGAACATGAAGGATTATATTGCAATTTGCTATACTCGCTAATGTTCATTTTATTATTTCGTTTTTTTACATAAATTTCTGACAAATATTGTTATGAAACATATTTTAAGGTCATTTCAAGTGTTTTTGGCAAATTAGAAGCATTGTTTTTCTTTTCCTTTCTACGAGTTGTCTACGCTGGTTGGTACAGTGGTACGGTCACGGTGGTTCTAGTCTGGGTTGGTACATGAAACCAGTAATTTAAGATAATATTCCAACGACTAAGACCACAAGGAAGTTTTGAATATAAGAATGCCTCGCATCCTACGTGCCAGTTGCTACCACCGCGTTTGGATAACGAATTCTAACTGATAGCTTATGCGAGGAGAAGACTCTGCAGGTTGAGCGTTGGAAGAACACGAGTTTAGGGGCCCGGCATTGCTCGTACAAGAAACGACAAGACAAATTATTGAGTATGATTTTATTTAGAAGAGGAATTAAATCTCAATTTATTCTTTTTGATAATTAACAACTTAAAGTTAAAATGTCTATATATTGGTATCTGAACTTTGCTTATTTATGCAATTAATTATAACAACTTAATTATCTGAACTTTCCTTATTGGCCAAAAAAAAAAAAAATATATTTATTCGTCTCTTCTCATTTTTGTAATTAACTAAATAAACTTAATCTAATTTTGTAATTAGAGTACATGGTGCGAGTCTCATACTATATATAGTTTCAAAGGAATGATGTACAGATGATACATAGTGTAAAAAATACGAGAGAACAACGAGGAGGAGGAGGAACAAGTAATCTCAATATTTAAGGAAACTTATAGAACTTAGGTTGTGACCAAATTGATTGAATGTTTTTAGATTCTTAGGTTTGTTGACATTCATCACATTAAATATGATGTCATCCATCATATGATAACAATTTTTTTTCCTGATTCCTCTAAGTCAAATCTCTTAAAAGTCATCCAATTATGAACAAACTCCTTGAACTATGTCATCTAGTATAAAAATCAAACTAAATAAATAATAGACTAGCTCAATATATTAATATAATAATTTTAGTCCTATATTATTCATAATTAATAAGTTGCACGAAATTTTGACAAATCTTTGATTGCATTATGCATATTCTTATTTACATGTCTTTCTTCCGTATAACTTAGTTATAAAAAAAAGAAAAAAAAAATTCAATCCTTGTTTCCATATATGGGCATTACTCTTGACATATACTAGCTTGATATATTTACATATTAATGAGATATACATATAATCAAAATGTACATACATTTATGCAGGTATATCGTTCAAGAAAATCCATAACATTGGAACTGTGTTTACAATAATATAATTCAATAGTGGGTGAATATAGGATGGGTAAAATGTGAAGCCCTTTTCATACTGTATCGGGTTTCCAATTTTTACAGCTAAAACTTACTCTATAATATTCTAAAATTATCTTGAACCTTGTATCCTATAAAAGCTACAAGTTGCAAAGTATCATGTGAAACCTATAAATTTTTCCATTTCTTCCATGAATTTTTACTTCAGACGTCTTTCTATAGCAATATCTAGTTATATTTTTTTTCCTATCTTAAAATATTGCTTTTGAAACAATATAGAAACCACAAAAATTAAATGGCACTTTTTATTAGGAAAATGATTAAATAGCAAAATGAATGAAGATACATGTACAAAAGAAACAAAAATATAAGTTCTTTGGAACTAACAACAACTATCATATCGTGAAGTTTGTGGTTAATATTTTTACGTTTTGATTATTAGATTAAGTTTTAGTTTTCTTGGTCAAAGAAAATTTAAGATTTTTTTAATTCATTAATATATATTATATTATTCGAAGAATTATTTTATTTGGCCAAAATATTATGCGAAGAATTTAAAGAGCGGATACAAAATACCCTAAAACTTATACTCTATACATCTTATTAAAGTAAAGGTTCAAGAGTGGTATAAAATATAAAAATGTCATACCCATACCTATCTTACAGGAGTACGCTCTAAAAAATTGTTACTTAAAGTTTACTTTATAACTTTTCATTTTTAATTGGAACTTACTCAGTTGAGCAAAGTATATGTGGGAAATTTGTGCGATAGAATTACCAACTTATTCCTAAATATAATACATATAATTATTAACGTAAACTAGTGTGATTTACTTAGTCACACTTCAAAAGCATGTTCATAGCTTATAATATAATTTTAGATTAGATATATAATATAATGTTCTATTACTTTTGAAATATATTATGAAACTTCATAAATAATAAATCATTGTAAAATTACACTCGAAAGGTAACCGAAAAATTAAACCCAACAAAATATATATATATATATATATAATTCATATTCATCACCGCCTTAGTGATGGTAGTGAAAGTGTGCATATATATAGCTTAAGCCATATGCCCATGCTTAAAACATACAAGAGAACCAGAGAAAGGTGAGGGAGATAATGAGAGGATCAGAGGAGAGAAAGAAACCATGGAGAGCAACAAAAGGGGAAAAAAAAAAGGAAAAGAAAGAAAGGGAAAGAAGGAAAACAAAAAAAAAAAAAAAAAAGAAGAAGAAGAAGTAGATTAGAGGGTTCAAATTTTTTCAATGTTTGGTATTTTCAAGTAACTTTTTTTCATAATTATAGGTACTATTTTGTTTAATTGATATTTAATTATTGTAAAAAAAAATAATATATTTGTAACTTCTTTATTTTCTTGAATTGAGTATTTTATTTATATGATTACATAAATTTCTTCTTATTCAAATTTTAAACTTGGAATATTGATAGTTACATTTTTATTATTTCCATTTGATAACCTATAAAGGAGCTAGTTAAATATATATATGTATATATTTATTTGTATGAATCATATTTTCCATATATATATATAAGCCATATATTTAAAATAATGTCTAATTAATCTCACCGTTGGTATATGTGGCACAATATGATAATTCCATGTATAAGATAAAGTACATATTGTACAATATTTTAAATGTAATTAGTGCTATTTGAAAAATATACAGACACGCTATAAACATATATAACTTATTGAATGATACTTTCACTAATAACATTTTGTTAAAATTATGTATATATATATATATATATAACAAAGGTTATACGACAAGTAATATAGAAAAGATGGTACATATTTAACATGTATATATATAATAGAATGATATATATTTAATAAAGTTTCAATTTTAAGTAATATAGAACCTGAACAACTTAGTGAAATTATAAATTTAAATTAAAAATAATGATTTGAAACTTATATGTAATAAGGATATAAATACTAAAATGATATTTATACTATAGAAGCAAGTGGCAACAATACAACTCACATTAGACTTGAATAAACAGATTAAAGAATTCAGGTAACTCGGGATCCATACTTCATGGCATGTTGGAGTACCGTACTATAGCACTCAAAGACTTAGGAGTACTTTACTTATAACTTAGTTGAATGTATGTATGCTTCGTATATAATTGTTACTTGAATTGTGAGCTTAGAGTGCTGATTTGTATGTTCATATTTGATTCGCTTTGTTTTGTGAGATGGTTTATCACCACTAAATTGGACATAACTAAAGACTGATCTTTACTAACTAAACATGCATAGCAACCATTAGAGGAAAATGATTAGGATTCTCAAGCTAAATACAGACCCCCTTCGATGAGGATAGTTGAAATGGTCATTTCTATTCTTTAGTAGAATTAAGTGATAGGTGAGAAGGTTGCAGTAAAGGTAGGAGCCATGGTTTAAAGGTGGTCATGGGTGGAAGGTATACTCCATTGCACAAGCCCCGGTTTAGTTTCAATTCATGAGGGTGCTACATCAAACTCCTCAACTTAGATTAGAGTTGGTATAATTTTTCTAATCTTATGATGGACTAGATAACATTGTGCAATGGCATTTGCTTGTTTGCATTGCATTTCATTAAAATATTTTGATTGAAAACATGTTTATGCCTAATATGTCCTTTCTCTCTATCTCGCTTACTGAGCTAATTATACTCACATTCTTATAAATCTTATTATAGGTTGACTAATGATTAAAGAGGCTACATCATAACTACCCTTAAGATGGTATACTTTGACTAGGGAGTGAGGACAATTGAAGACCTGTAAGGAGTAGACTTTTTCTTGGCCATCTTTTACCTTTTATGGAAACTAACTGAAATATGGTATTCTAGAGATGCCATTGGTTTCCAATGTATTGAATGCAAACATCAAAACTTGTGGTTGTTGTAAACATTCCAAGAATGCTAGAAACTTTAGTTGAATGAAAATACAACTATTTTACTAATTTGCAAACTATTAGTGTTCTTGAGTAAGTATTTTGAAAAGCTCTAACACAGGTTTCACTAATAACAAGTACAAAATTAGATGCTTCAAAGCAATTGAGTCGAGTACGCTTGGTGTAAACTAAGTCTATGGTAACAGTTATAAGGCCAGCTTCTACCCTAAAATAGTTTATACAGCAAGACTATTATGACTCCATCTCTTCGAGGAGTAATAACTCCAAGTTGGTATCAAAGCATTCTACCAACCAGAAAGGCAAGTCCCTGCCTAGTAGTAGTTTTAGACTTGTGTAATGAAATTAATAAGGACGTTAGCTCTGTAAGGGGATAGATTGTAATTCCCTTTACATGGTAAGTGACTTAACTTGAAATCATCAATGTGCCTTTTGGTGTAGTGACTCAGAATACGTTGAAACTCCGAAGTTAAGCGTATTTGAGCTAAAGTACTCCCAAGATGGAAAACCTCCTAGGAAACTGCTACACTAGTGAACTTACTTTGGAGAATTATAATTAAAAGAAGTAGACATTTGTAGGAACACAATAAGAGTGGGTAGCCATAGGTGAGTAGTAAAGGATTGTACTATAAATTATAAACTAAGAAGTGACTATAACATTAAACTAAAATAAACATTAATTGATCTTGAATCCAGCTATAGGATCACATGGAGAATTGACAATTAGTTGAAGTAATTCAAGTAAAATGGAGAAGAGTTCTTTATCTCATATAGAGCTAAGATGTGATGATTATTATTAAAAATGGTAACTTGGGATTTGTTTAATACCATGGATGGGACTATTGAAAAGTCTATTGATGGGATATGTTGTAGTTGATTATAATGGAGATTAATTTGAGTCCTCAAAATAATAGATATACTATGATAGTTTTGTTGATTAAAGATAGATGGAAAATAAGAGATTACTACTTAGATAATGTTAGTAAGATACTTTAATAAGGATAGAAGATAGAGACCTTACTCTATTAATATGAATTATACTCTAACTAGCATATTATGTATCTTTAGACGTTAACCTTACAGGATTATTAACTAGCTTCTCATATTTTCCTAGATCAGTTGGAGTAGGTAAGAAAAAACCCTTTAAGCTAAAAGGATCTCACCCTAAACCAACAATTTGACGAACTGTAGGTGAATTAAAAACCTATAGAATTGCAAAGATGATAACAGCTTGGTATTTAATATAAATATGAGATAGTATAGAAGAGGTTGAAATAAAACATGGTGTATAAGAGAATCCTAAAAAGACAAAACAATGAAGGGAAAGATCAAAAGCTGATTCAGAAAATGAATTAGAACTTATATTAAAGATGCAATTGGAGCATAATTTAGAAGTAGATCTTATACAGAATAAGAATGCAGTATATGAGATAATAGTTAATACTAGCATAGAAGAATCTGATAATGATAAGGTATATGGAATAATTATTGTTTCTAGTTTTCCTGTAAAGGTATAGAGTACTGAATCAACAAGTGGAAATAATGATAATTGAATTGAAAGGTAAACGTAGTAAATTCTTTTAAATGAATGGTTGTTATTGGTGATTTGAATAATGGATATACTATGATAGTTGGTTATATTTTGTTGAGGAGTTAGAGTTAATCTTATGTAAGTTGTTTATATATATAAACATCTTGCTAATCTCTTAGCAGATATTGTTGTACTTCTTGATTCTTTTGAATATGTGCATATGCTATAACGTTTTCTATACTTGTAACTAAGGGTATAAAAGGATCGGATGTGTTTTGGGTGAGTAATATTCAAAATTCTTTACATATATAAGAATGATTGTAGAAACTGTTTTATAAGGTTAAAATCAAGTTATGAATCCTTTAACCTTTAATGAATAACAAATTGAAAACTTATATCTTTAGAGTTATAAGCAGGTATAAGTGAAGCAAAATAGGTATGAAGTGAATAATGAGATCTTTATATTGTTTCGAAGCAAATGAAATGATGTCATTATGTAGTACTTATGTTCGACTGTAAGGGACAGATGATTATTAAATGGAACATGACAAGTGAAGTAAGATTGTTAGATAAATTATGATCAAATACGTATCTAGGTACCCTAAAATAGTAGTAGTGGGAGGTGTAACAATTAACGATGAAAATGGGGATTATAGTAAGAAGTATGAGGAGGATCAAGACTTTCAATCAAAATTTTTCTCGCTATTCCAAGATCAATCTAGATAGAACATAACCATTGAGAAGTGAATTTTATAAGAAGGTTACTCACTTGTACATTTATTATAATATGATGACAAGGCATAATGATCTAGTGTCATACTATAGAAAGAACTAGAGGAAACAGAAGGTCTTAAGAGGTAAAAAGAGTGTAGATAAACTTTAAGGAGATGATAAATCATTTAAATTCATCAAGCAACGCAGTATCCTAAGATAAGATGAATAAGTCACTTTGAGTGATAATTTGTTAGTCAAAGAAAGAGAAGATTTGAACCCCTGGAATTTCATAATATCAAAGGTTGACTTATGATACAATCATACTAAAGCTAGCAATATGAGTAGTAGAAAATTTGAAAACGAGGTGATTAAAAGGAAGGATTAGATTATTTAATAGATGTTCGGTAGAAAGTTGGAACGAGATATATAATTTTATAATGGTGTTTAGACAAAAACGGTATGGAAACTATTCCTTAACAAATTTGGTTTAATTAAGTTCTATGAGTTAGAAAGTTGTTTGACACCTATTATTGAAGTGGTGGATAAGAAATATTGATATGAGATAGTTATTTAAGGGATCCAAGTTTTAGGGAGTCAGAAGATAAGTAGTAAATTTTAATTAAGGATAATCACTTGCTCTTAACTAAGTGATAATAAAGAAAGCATCAAGTACTGAAATAAGGAGTACATTATTTCTTTAGATATCGTATTTGACTTAAAAGAGAAACACTGTAGAAGTATAAATCACAAAATTATAAAGGTATGGTGATGGAATTGGTTAAGAGTCATCGATATTGAATGAGTGGATGTTCTTTTGAGGCATTATTTGCATATAGAGGAAGAATTGGAGATTTGAAGGAATTTAATCTTGATTGTCCATATGCATGTTATAAAAGACATATTAGATGATAAAGGGAATGGTGCTAAAAGATAAAAGAATATTATCATGATGACAATGTAATAATTTGGGAGTTGAAAGTAAAATTACAGCAAGATTTATGACATGCATGTAAGTTAAACTTAGCTAATTAGAATTCAAGTTCTACGAATAAGCGAATTGGGTAATAATCATAGGAATAATATATAATTATTGTAGAATATATATATATGGAAAATGTGGTTACAATATTGATACTGAGGTGTTTATATCTTGTAAGATAGAAGTTGATAGATGGAAAATAATTCAAGATGATTGAGATTATCATTATTTGTCAATTTAGAACTTATTTTAGAAGAAAGATATTAACCCGAAGAGCTATAGATTATGATTAAAGGGGAATCTAAGAGAAAAGCTATTAAGGGTAGGTGATTAGAAGTTTTGTAAATATTTACAGGTAAGAGACTAAGGAAAGTAACAAGAAGTATTAGATCTACTAGTTGTACATAAATGTTCGAATATATTTTTGAAGATTTAATTGGTGTAACTTGATCATTGAAAAAAAAAATTGAACTTTATGATTAAGTTAGCCAAGAATCGAACATATAGCTGAAGCCCTATATTAGGTATTGCAAATGGGACCTTAGAAGTTAAAGGAATGGCTTCAAAGAACTACTAGATAAGAGATTTATATGTGCAAGTAATTATTTGTGAAAGACGTTTGTATTATTTGAAGAGGAAAAGATATAGGGTACTACAAAGACGGGATGAAAGATAGAGTGAAATGATCAAAACAAGTATCTTCAACTCTAAATTCAAAAATTATTTAATTAATTATAAGGAGTGACAGTATTTTTCCAAAGTAACTTCAGTTGGAAAGTTAACAATTTCAGATTAAGTTAGAGGAAGTCTCTATGTCTATGATATGATATAGACAGTACTGAAGTTAAGTAACCATAAGTGATATGCCAAATTGAAGAAGTATGACTTTTAGATGGGATAATATATTTTCCTTAAATGAGTTATATGTAGAAAAGAAACTTCCTTGGTGTAGACACTCAATTTTTGCCTCCCAATAGTTATAGTTTTATGTTTTAAAATAGGATCCTAACTCAAAAATAATATAAAAATAATAAAAATTTGAAAAATGATGAAAATGCAAAAAAATGAGAAAAGAAAAAATATATAAAGATTTTTTTTAGATTTTTTTAGGAAGAAAAATTATTTTAGGGTCAATAGTTTTAGTTTTAGTTTTAGCTTAGTTCAAATTATTATTTTAGGGAGTTGTGTGGTTTAAGTGCAATTCAATTATACTAAAAATCAAAACACAGGTCAACAACTTAATGGATAAGTATTGAAGTATTGAATTGGATTTAGTTTGAAACCGTAAGTTTGAATCTCGTCAGAGACACATGTGTCTTTTATCTTTTATTCCATTATGATTTCTTTTTCAAAATCTAATTTTAAATCTTAACAAATCTTATGAATCTAACAAAGACTTATAAGATTCATATTTGATTAGGTATGATTTGATACAAAAGATTCGTTTCGGAGTGTATAAATACGGATCGTGTGGGATAAACTAAGATAAAAAAAATTTTACATATGCACACCATTGCCCAAATTGCACAATCCAGTCTACTCTTAGCCTTATGAAACATCCATACAGCAGAATGCCCCAGCCATACAATCCAACCCAACTCCAATTGCGACAGTAGCAACCAATGCCAGCAGCAATTCTAGATGCGAACAAAATCAAGCCAACTCGAAGCTCCATCGCTAGTTCCTTTGTCCTCAACACAAGGATTAAGTGTACTACACATTGATCAACAGCCATGAACACACAACACAACTTCGAAGCAATTCATCCATAGTCACTACAGAAGCTACTGCACTATGACTCATTCACCGTGCATAAACACAACATGACAACACACATTCCCCATGAGCTATATGTTACACAACTCAGCCACACACCACTCTTCAGTCGCTACCCGTATGACACCAACAGCGCCTTCGAGACAATCTTGACATCCTTACACAACTATAACAATAAGTCCTCGTTCGAAGACCACACTGCTATTGCTCTTCGACTATACTCCAAGCCATAATCAATCTACCAACAGCAACGACATAACTCCAGCGAATCTTCAGCTTGACCAACACCACGCCGCTGTAGATCACACAAAGACCAAGTATAGAACACTACCGCACATGCCTGACTGCAAGTAGCACCACGCTCAAGAAAGGTCCATCACTACATCGCTTGACACAAGTCCAAATTCCTCTGTCTACAACTACTACTGTCGTAACCCTACAACAGGCCCCTCTCAAACGAATACGTCATGACTCCAATTGCATTGAGGATGCAACCAGGAAGTTCAGATACTTTCTTTACAGTTTTGATTTCTTTTATTTGTTTGTTCATATTGCTATTATTATTTAGATTTTTTTGTTTTAGGAGATTTTTATTCTTAGTATTTTATGTACATAATTGTTAATTAAAGTGTCTTAGTTTTATTGATTATGTAGATTAAGAATTAATTAGTTTATATTGGTTTAATTGAAGGTTTATTTAATAAGTAGTGATATGTTTTAGTATTAGTTATTATATAGGGATATCATATGGATTATTTTTTATAGAAAGTTATATATATTAGTTTAGAAATCGTTAAGATTGGTTTTTCTTTTAGGATTAGGTCTTGTTTAAGGATTCATCACATAGAAAGTCCTTCATCTTTTCTTTAAATAAAGAATTAATAAAAGATCCTTTTAAAAAATAGGATTTTTAGAGAGCTTTTAAAGTACCAATACTTATGAGTTAAGACTCCTTTAGACCCCTTTAGATTTTTTGAATAAATTCAATCAGTTAAACAACGTAAACTCGATTAGTTTTCGAAATTAAAATTAACCAACACACCAAAGATTTTTGGAAAGAACTACAATCGTTTGATTCCGGCTACCGAATACGTAGATACCTTCGGGACGACAATAAAATATGTAGAAACTTAAGTTCTTTTTCTTTTGATTTTTATTTTTTTCTTTAAAAATATTATAATAATCCTAATTTCAGTAAATAAATAGTGGTACCCATTAGGGTTTAATAGGTTAGCCCCCAGATTCAGAATTCTCTAGTTTGTATTAAATTAAAATCGAAGACCGGTAGCTAGATCATAATCATCCACTCAATTGATTACGTTTTTTTTTTTCTTTTTCTCGATTCCGATTAGGTGGCAAATCCAAAAATTATTTTCAATAAAAACCGAAATTTCTTAATTTCTTTAGTCAATGATTAATATTAAATAGGTTAGGGTTTAGTATTAATCGAAAATTGAATTAAAATCAATTTTAAATAGAGAACCAAAAAATCAAACTCGACACCTGGATATTGAAAATATTAAAGCAGATCGAGGGAAAATAACTGACAAACACTACTAAGAAAAAAGATCCATTAAGGTAACTAAATGTATGAGAATGGTATGAAACAACAATACACTTCATATAAGCTATCGCAATAGAAAATCTAACAAAAGAATAGCAAATCTGAGATGGGAAAATTCTTGTTTGTTAAGTTTCTTGTCATGCCAACGTTATAAGCATATTCTATCTAGTTGAGTCTTGTCAAGTAATGAGTTTTTGTTAATACTACCTCTCTTAAAGAATTTTTTAGTCAAGAGTCATATTAATTCTAATCAAGTCGAGTCAAATTAAGTTGATCCAAATTTTCAACCATCTCATTTGAGTTCGAGATAGAGAAAAATTGAGATTTGCTAAATTTACTTATGTTGACCTTATGTTAAGCCGTATGAAGAAACAAACAAAAAACAATAGCAATAGCATAGTTATTGTGAGTAAATGAAAAACCATGGCAATCGCATAGTCATTATGAGTGGAGGATTATGAATAAGAGGAAAGGTTAGTGGCTTAAGGTGGACCAAAAAAAAAAAAACCATTGATAAACATAAGTAAAACCTAAGAATCAATAAAATAAAGAGCAAGGTGGAGGATAAACCAACAAGAGGATTTGTAAGATTATGGAGCTAAGTCATAAGATAGTATAATACAATTAGAGGACTATAGTGATGGAATAAGGCATAATTGATATCAAAGAATATAATGCAAAGGAGGAAAATGGGATGGAGAATTTAATAGATAAATGAAGAAGTCAAAATAGAGACTTAGATAAAGGAGGACTTGCAATCTCAATTAAAAGACAATTTAGAAGCGTAATTAGAAGATTAAAAAAAAAAGATAATAATATATTGTAGTTATAAGGATATATGTACCTCCTTTTAGAGAAGATTTGAAATATAGTAGTTTCGAGAATGAATCTAATTATAAGGGGAGTGGAATGCGAAACCCTATAAAAACTAGTAATTAATTTACAATTGGTCAATTCGGAGACAGTTCGTAATAATTAGGGCGATTGCATAAATTATCCTATTGAGCCCTAGTTTTGCAACGAAATTAAAAACAATAGTTGAAATAACCTCGTAAGTTTAGAATTAAGAAAATAAAATAATAAAATATTTCATTATTAAGTTATACGTATATTACCGTTATTTATCGAAAATACGTAAAATGAGTTCCAATAATTGATGAATCGATAGAGATAAATTATATATAAGTATATAAATTAATAAAAAATAAGATGAAAAGTTTAGTACTTGAGACACACTTTAGAATATAATTTATATCACCGTTATTAGAATTAAGTTGACATGCATGACTAGGCAAAAAACATTGAAAAAAAATATATAAATATATAGCTTTAATATCTTAAATCTAGTTCATATATATATATATATATATATATATATATGATTTTGTTAAAATTATCAAGTATATTAAGTCTAATCATTATACTATAGGGTTTCGTAATTTTTCATATAGCATACGATAAATCTTTTGAAATTAATTATGTAATATTAGTAATTGATATTAATGGGAAAAATTATATAGAAAATGTATATGATTAAGTCGCAAACAATTAATGGAATTGATCCATATATATCATATATTAAAGAAAAGTGTATTTAGAGCCTTATTTTGAAACATAAGGGTAATGAAAAATTAATTCAAAATAAGACCAAATGATAATATGAGTTCTCCAAAAGTTATAAGAAATAGTTCTATAAAGTTAGATTTCAAAAATAATTTAAAATACAACCAATATAGATTATAACGNAATTTTAACAAAATCATATATATATATATATGATTTTGTTAAAATTATCAAGTATATTAAGTCTAATCATTATACTATAGGGTTTCGTAATTTTTCATATAGCATACGATAAATCTTTTGAAATTAATTATGTAATATTAGTAATTGATATTAATGGGAAAAATTATATAGAAAATGTATATGATTAAGTCGCAAACAATTAATGGAATTGATCCATATATATCATATATTAAAGAAAAGTGTATTTAGAGCCTTATTTTGAAACATAAGGGTAATGAAAAATTAATTCAAAATAAGACCAAATGATAATATGAGTTCTCCAAAAGTTATAAGAAATAGTTCTATAAAGTTAGATTTCAAAAATAATTTAAAATACAACCAATATAGATTATAACGTAAAAATTATCGAGTTAAAATTTAATTAATCTAAAATAAAAATTTTAGATTAGATGTATAATATAATGTTCTACTACTTTTGAAATATATTATGAAACTTCATAAATAATAAATCATCGTAAAATTACACTTAGAAGATAACCAAAAAATTAAACCCAATGAATATATATATACATATATATTACATATTCATCACCACCTTAGTGATGATAGTGAAAGTGCGCATATATATGGCATAAGCTAGATGCTCATGCTCAAAACATAAGAGGGAATTAGAGAGAGGTGAGGGAGAGAATGAGAGAATCAAAGGAGAGAAAGGAACCAAAGAGAGTGATGAAAGGGAAAAAAAATAAAGGAAAAGAAAGAAAGGGAAAGAAGAAAAAGATTAGAGGGTTCAAACTTTTTCAATGTTTGGTATTTTTAAGTGACTTTGTTTCCATAATTATAGGTATTATTTCTTTTAATTGATATTTAATTGACGGAAAAAAATATATATATTCGTAATTACGTTATTTTCCTAAATTGAGTATTTTATTTGTACGATTACATAAATTTCCTCTTGTTCAAATTTTAAAATTGGAATATTGATAGTTATATTTTTATTATTTCCATTTAATAACCCATAAATGAGCTAGTTAAATATATATATATTTTTATGAATCATATTTTACATATACATATATAAGCCATATATTTAAAACAGTAGCTAATTAATCTCGTCGTTAGTACATATGACACAATATGATAATTCTACGTATAAGATAAATTATATATTATACAATATTTTAAACATAATTACTGCTATTTGAAAAATATACAAATATGCTATAGACATATATTACATATTGAATGGTACTTTCACTAATAGCATTATGTTAAAATTACATATATATATATAAAACAAGAGTTATACGATAAGTAATATAGAACCTAAACAACTTAGTAAAATAATAAATTTAAATTAAAGATAAGGATTTGAAACTTATATATAATAAAGGTATAAATACTAAAATGATATTTATATTATAAGAGCGAGCGACGATAATATGACTCATATCAAACTTGAGTGTATAGATCAAAAACTTCAGGTAAGTTGAGATCCATGCTTCATGGCAAGTTGGAGTACTGTACTATAGTACTTAGAGACTTAGGAGTGCTTTTGATTGTATTTATAACTTAATTGAATGTACGCATGCTTCATGTGTGATTGTTACTTGAATTGTAGGCTTGGAGTGCTAATTTATATGTTCATGTTTGATTTGCTTTACTTTGTGAGATAGTTGATCACCACCAAATTAGACATAACTAAAGACACACATAGCAACCATTAGGAGAAAACAATTAGGATTCTCAAGCCAAACATGGACTCCCTTTAATGAGGATAATTGAAATGGTCTTTTCCCCATCCTTAGTTAAATTAAGTGATCAGCAAGGAGGTTGCAACAAAGGTAAGGGGTCATAGTTTGAAGGTAGTCACAGGCAGAGAGTATAATCTATTGCACAAGCCTCGATTTGGTTCCGATTCATGAGTACACTACATCAAACTCCTCAACTTGAATTAAAGCGAACATAATTTCTCTAATCTCACGACAAATTGAATAACATTATGCGATGGCATTTGCTTGTTTTCATTACATTTCATTAAAATATTTTGATTAAAAACCATATTTTTGCCTGATGTACTCATTTATCTCCGTCTTACTTACTAAGGTAGTTGTGCTCATATCCCTATAAATCTTACTATAAGTTAATTAATGACTAAGGAGGCCACGTCATAACTACCCTCAAGATAGTATACTTCGATTGGGTAGTGAGCACAATTGATGACTTATAAGAACCGGACTTTTGCTTAGCCCTCTTTTACCTTTTATAGAAACTAACTGGCATATGGTACTCTAGATATGCCACTGGTTTCCAACATATTGAACGTAAACACTAAAACCTGTAGTTTTTAACATTTCAAGAACGCTAGTGTTCTTGAGCAAGTATTTTGAAAAGCTCTAACACAGGTTTCACTAATAACAGGTGTAGAATTGGATACTTTAAAGTGATTGAGTCGAGTACGCCTAGTGTGAACTAAGTCAATGGTAACAACTGTAAGGCCAACTTCTACCTTAAGATAGTTCACACAGCAAGGCTATTATGATTCTATCTCTTCGAGGTGTAACATAAAGGCCTTTAAAGAAGAAGAAAAAGCAATAGAGAAGGCCTTTCTTGCATCTGAGAAAATAAATTTTCATTCTAAGAGCAGTAAGAAGAAAAATATTCATGAAAAGAGGACAAGGAAAGGAGAAATTGACAAACTTTAGAGGAAAAAATGGAAAAGGGAGATACCTTTGATATCCTCATTGGAAGAAGACAAATCATACTAAAAATTATTATTGGTACCAGATACGCATCTAGTGCAATGTTTGCAAGCAATTTAGACACTTTGAGAAAGTATGTCCATGCAATAGGAACCAATAACCTCTAACTCCATCTCAATTAGCACAAGTCACAGAAGGACTTGAAGTAAAAGTGGAAGATGCATTTGTTGCTATAGTATTTGAAGAATTTTTTGCAACAATTGAAGATTTTGGTGTAGCAAATTGATAGTGGTTGTGCAAACCACATGACTTCGAATATCTAGAGTTTCAAAACCATAGATAAAGGTTACAACTCCAAAGTGAAGATTAGAGATAGTAGATGGCTTGAAGTACATGGCAAAGGAGTTGTTATGGTTAAAACTCCATTAGGTATTAAATCGGTCCTTGATGTTCTTTTTGTACCTAAATTAAATCATAATCTCTTAAGTATTGGACAATTGCGAGAAAATGACTATATACCATCTTTCAAAGATAAGAGTTGTGAAGTTGTTGATCCAAATGGTAATGGACTATTCATTATCAAGTTGCATAATAGAAGCTTTTCCCTTGAATGGAAACTTATGCAAGGTCAATCCTTCACCAATGTAGAAGATGAAACAAACCTTTGGCATTAAAATGTTCCAACAATTTAAGGTTGTAGTAGAGAATTAAAATGTTCGCCTTATCAAGACTTTAAGTTTAGATAATGGCATTGGATTTATATCCCACCCACTTAAAGAATTTCTTCAATAAGCTAAAATTCTTCATTAACTTACGGTTACTTACAACCTTCAACAAAATGGTGTAAGTAAGAGGAAAAATACGTCGAGCAATCTTGATATATAGTAGCAGAATAGATTACCAACCAAAGCTCTTACAGATAAAACATCTTTTGAAGCTTGGTTTGGTGTCAAGCCTTTATTCTCCCATCTCATAGTTTTTGGTATCATTTTCTATGCACTAATACATGATGTTAAAAGGATAAGCTAGTCAAAAGAGATGTTATAGGAATTTAGTAGGGTATAGCAATGCATCAAAGGGTTATAAAGTTTTTAATCCTACAAAACCGCAATTATTTATAAGCAAGAATGTGAAGATTGATGAAGGAAGCAACTAAAATTAGGAAAGTGAATCTATGAGCAATAGCAATTAGCTTATGAATCTTGAAAAAATTATACATGATCAAGTTAAAGAACCATAAATTGATAACTCAAATGATGCAGATTATGTTGTTAGAGGCATGAAAACATTGGAAGACATTTATGACAGACGCAATTTAGCATTAGTGGAGCCTATAAATGTAGATGATGCCTTGAGTATCCAAGATTAGAAAACATGTATGGAGGAGGAGCTTAAAATGATAGAGAAAAATGAAGCATGGGTACTTGTTGATAAATCCAAAGATGAACAAGTGATTGGTTTAAAATAAGTGTATAAGTTGAAGCTTAATGTTGATGGGACTATCAAAAAACATAAAGTTAGGTCAGTTCTAAAAGGATATGCTCAATGGGATGGAATTGATTTTTCAAAAACCTTCGTATTAATGGCAAGATTTGATACTATGAGAATACTACTTTCGATCTCTGCTCAATTGAATTAGGAGGCATATCAACTTGGTGTGAAGTTAGTTTTTCTAAATGAAGTGCTTTAAGAAGAAATTTGTGTAGACCAACTCAATGGCTTCATAAATGAAAAGGCTCCTCAATAGGTTTATTTATTGAAGAAGGTCTTATATGGATTACAGCATGCACTAAGTGCCTAGTATGTAAGGATTAATCATTTTTTTGTTGAAATTAGGGATCAAAAGAAGCTATAATGAGGCCATGTTGTATATTAAAGGTGAGACTCAAGAGCTTCTTATTGTGTTTATTTATGTAGATGGTACACTAGTAGTTAGCCGTAATGCCTAGTTAGTCGTAATGCTAAGATAATCAAGGAGTTCAAGCATAAGGTGAAGGAGGTTTTTGAAATGAATGATTTAGGAAAGATGAATTTCTTCCATGGTTATAGGTCAAGAAATGCTAACATGGGATTTTTACTTCACAAAAGAAGTATACTTGCAAAATACTAAAAGAGTTTGATCTTGCAAATTGTAAAGTTGTGAGCATGCTTACAATACATAGACAGAAATTCAAAAAGGAAGATGTATGAGGCTTAGTTGATGTTAGCATGCATGGAATCAAATATTTATTGTTTCCATGTGTAACAAAACATGATATTATGTGGATCACTAGTATCTTGTCAAGATTTATGAATTTTTCTACTGAAATGCACTTTAAGGTAGCAAAAAGGGTGCTAAGAAATATACAAGGCACCATTGATTATGGAATTTTGTACTAGAGGAGTACTATCATAAAACTCCTTGATTTTACTTACAGTGACTAGGCAAGTGCATTGGAAGACATGAAGAGCACTAGCAAATATTGCCTCACACATGGCTTAGGTGTTGTCTGTTGAAGCTTTAAGAAGCAAAGCTCTGCTGCCTAATTAACCGTAGAAGTAGAGTACATAGTTGCTTCTGCTGCTATCAATCAAAAACTATAGATGAGAAAGATTTTTGTTGACTTAAAGTTCATACAAAATAAGCCTACTGAAATCCTTTGTGATAATAAATCAGCCATAGTTACAATAAGGAATCTTACTTTTCATGGGAAAACAAAGCATATTAAAGGTAAATATCATACCATAAGAGAAGTTGAAAAGGAAAGCCAAATTCAAGTTCTACATTATGGAATAGAAGATCAATTGGCAAACACATTTACAAAAGCATTATAGAAAGGAAGTTTTGAAGTCCTTAGGGAGAAACTTAAAGCCATTAACAACACCAACATCATGCAAGAGTGTTCATGACAATACAGTAGCTATGATGTTATGTACTATCATGCGAGAATTCTTTTTTGTTTTATATTTTATGACATATAATGATGTAACGGAACTCTATAATGTACCTAAAAAACTAAGACACTTGTTTTTGTAGCCAACATTAAAATAGGGAGAAAAATCGCTTAACTTAAGGTACTATATATTTTTTGTCATACATTAATAAATGAATGAATGAAAAAGCTCTTTTCTATTGTTTTGTTTATACTATCGTGTTCTTCTCTTCTTTTTCCTCTCTAAACTAATTCCAAAACCATCATTCTCATTGCTCATCCTTTTCATGATGTCTCTACTCTTTTAATGCCACTCACGTTCAAGACCCTCCACTAAATACTGCATACGATGCTCTTTTAAAGAAAAAGTGCCCACTACCTAACAATAGTAGTAATGTAGACCCAACATTACCGCTTGGAAGAGTGATACTAGATAAATTGGACAATAAGTACTATTATGAATTAATGCAACACCATAGGTTGTTGGTTTCGAATCAAACATTACATACAAATGCAGTAACTATTAAAATAGTAAAGATAAATGCTAGATATGGCTAATTTTGGGGTACTAAATATGCTAAGGCAATGGTCCATACAAATTCCCTTGATGTGCTCACTAGTAAAATGAGTGAGATTAGAAAGAAACGAAGTGTTGTGAATTGAGGAACATGCATTAGGTAGTCTTGAAAGGCATAGGAATCAACTAACACAACATGAGTGTTTATTTGATTCATTTTCAATAATTCTTTATATTATTGAGGTTTAAGGATTAATGTGTACATCAAGTACACTCCATTTTGTCTTGTTTATGCGAGCTTAAACAAGTATGAGAGGATGTATCTATGGACTTTATTACATGCCTACCAAAGTCCTAAGGATACATGGTTATTTTGGTAATAGTGGATGGACTTTCTAGTACTACCATCTTAGTGCTTTACATACACATTATACTGCAACTAAGGTTGCTCAATTGTTCCTTAATATTGCGGTTAAACATCATGGTTCCAACAATTTATTATATCTAATAGGGATACAATATTTCTTAGTAAGTTTTAGAAAGAGTTATTTTCTCTGAGTGGAACTAAACTATCTATGAGCACTGCTTATCTTCCTTAGAGTGATAGGTAGACATAGATCTTAAATAGAGTCATTCAATAGTACATAGGAGCTTTTTTATGGAGCAACTAGAAGAGTTGTCTAAGTTCTTGGTATAGGTTGAGTTAACCTATAATACCTCTTATCACTAAAGGACTGGGTTACACCCTTTGAGCTGATTTATGGTAGGAAACCACCTACTCTAGTACACTATGTTAAGGATACCTCAAGTTTGGAAGCAATCAAGATTAACATAACCACTAAAGAGGAAGTCTTATAAACATTATGTTTGAATTTAGAAAGTACCTAGAGAAGTATGAAAAGTATGTTGATAAGTCGAGAACTAAAGTTGAATTTGACATTGAAGATTTAGTATTTGTCATGCTTCAACCTTATAAATAGTTGTCATTAACACAACAAGTTGTCTAAAAGATACTATGGGTCTTTTCCTATTACTAAGAGAGTAAGAGATTGTGCATACAAGCTACAACTTCCGCCATATGCATGTATGCACAATGTGTTTCATGTCTCTATACTCAAGAAGGCATAGAGGTCTCACGGTCCTTCCTTAGACCTACCTCTAGATGCTTTACACAGTCACCCACTCATCTAACCATTAACTATTTTGAATATTAGACTCAAACATAGACAAGAACATCAGGTGCCTCAAATTCCGGTGCAATGGCAACAGTTAACACCAAAGGATGCGTCATAGGAGGATCTTGACAATTTGAAGACTATTAAGATTGTAGCCTTGCGAATGAGATTATTGTTCAAGACCTAGAGGAAATCTGAAGACCCATTAAGTTTAGGGATTTTATATTAAATAACTAAATAGTATAGACTGTACAAGCTTGCATAGTTACTGTAACAAATCTAGTTTATACACATCAAATAGTCCATGTAACTAAAATAGTAGAAAAGTAATAGATCTACTACTAAATCTTAATAGATCTAACTACTAAGATAACAAATTGTAACAATCATGTAGTATAAAAGAATAAACAAAAAGTAAAGAGGGTATGATCCCTTTACAAGCAAATTGAAGTGTGAGCTTTCAAGGAGTCTTAGATCTACTCGAAGTGATCTACCGTCATCACCTAGAAACATAAACAAAGATAAGTTAGTACTGATCTATCAGTTTAATATGATAGTAGATCTAGCTAAGAAGAGACTAGAGAGAGTTAGGGTTTCGAGAGACTTATCTTGAAAGTCTACTTATCTTAAAAGTCTCTAGATTAGAAGAGAGAGAGAGAGAGAGAGAGAGAGAGAGAGAGAGATCGTATTGATATATTAAAGTACTAGATATTTGGTACTTTGGGGTAAGCACAATAAAAGTAGACCAGGTTTACTCCTAAGGGTATAATAATTTTAGTCTTCAAAGTTGCCAAAAGTTTGCAAAAGAAACTTATCCATTAGTGAACGATCAAATTTTTTCATTAATGAAAGACTTTTTTACAAACTTTTGAAAATTTGAGAACTAAGAAAGGAAAAAAGAAGTTTGAGAACTCAATTAGAAAACTAAAAAAATTTAAAGACTAAAATTTTAATTTTCCTCTTTTTTTTTTTTCCTTTGAAGATCTATATATATATATATTTCATTTAGGACCTATAATTATATGTCTGTGTGTGTGATCTTTTAGGATATGGTTTTTAATGGAACTTGTAATACAAAGCAATAAAGATCCTATTTTTGCTCATGTTCAAGAACTTAGGTTTTGAAATGAAAACATAAAATCCTAAAATGAAAAGGTAAGGAAAAAAATTTTAGGTCTTGCTAATGTAGTTTTTTTATTTTGGCTGATGAATACTTCAAATAGCCAATGATTCGATTTGTCATTCTTAACAGAATTAATTCACATTTAATTTTATTATTCTTTAGGTTTACATATCATAATAGTTTTCTCTGCTAACTATTATAACAATTTGAAGGGGAGGAATTCATTAAGTAATTTTATAACTTATTTGATACTTATTGTAGTTAGTAAATTAAACAAATAATAATGAATACAATTGACTATCACATTTAATTTAATAGTACTATGTAAAATTATTTAGTTTATTACTATATATTTGTAATAAGATAAATAATTGTTTTGCCGATATTTCATTTAGTAACAAAATTAACTATTTTAACTCGTTAAGTTATAACCCATATTTTTGGTTAGAAAAATTAATAGTGGATGAAAAAGATAAAGGAAAAGGAAAATTACACTTTTAGTCTTCAAACTTTGCCACTTTTTTCTAATCAAGTTCTCAGATTTTTTTCCTCCTATTTCAATCCTAAAAGTTTGAGAACTAAATTAGAAAAAGTGGCAAAATTTGACGTACAAAAGTATAATATTTCATATTTTCTAAGTTGGTTGTTTTTTTTCTAAGTATTAACACACTATACCATGCATTTTGATAAGTAGTGATAAGTACCAATAAAAATCTAACATATTTAAATATCATTAGTATATATTCACCATTCATCGATTAACGTAACATATTAGTATTATTAAATCTCTTTTCTTCTTAAAGATTATGGTTATAATCTTGTAATTATTGCTTTGCCCTTTCTTTTCATTAAAAGTGAAGCATACACCAATCTATTGAACAATAAAAGTCCTTATATAAAGACGTAGCATTACATATCCATGTATTTATCTTGGGTCCAAAATTAGGGATGACTCATCCTCCTACAATTATTCATGTCCTTTTTCCACAAAAAACTTGCATCTTCTAGTGGGCAAGATAAAAAGTTCAGCTCTTCTTAGCTATTCAATGCCACTTTTGCCAAGAAATCAACAACTACATCCTTTTCATGCAAAGCATCCTATAGTGAATCAATTCATTAAACTTAGTAGCATATATTCTACAAAGTTCAATAACCAACAAGCAAATACTTGAGTTAATATCATTATTTTCAATCCATTTAATAGCTACAATTGAATCTACATCAAGGATAATTTTATCTAAAAGTAAGTGATTGGCCATTTTGAACATGATTGCCTACTATGGAAGCTAACAAATCTCCATGATCGAGAGGAAGTCTTTGACAAGAATATAGACAACCATAGTAGAAACGTAAAATGAATCAACTAACTAGCATAAGGAAAAAGTTTGTTATAGAGTATATAAATATTAGGCTATTTACTGTATACGTATGCTAACTAAAGTGTATTCATTGGCTTTCTAATGTACAAGTAAACTAATAAATAAAACTACTACTCTTTATATTGTCAATAGGCCTCCTTCAAGTTGGATGTCACTGAAGAACCAACTTAGAAAGCTTATAATCCAACCACTCAATGGAAGGCATTTTAGTGAATAAATCTGCATGTTACTAACAAGTAGGAAGATATACTAACTAAATGAAACCAGAATTAACATGATGGTGAGTCAAACGAGCGTCAATGTTAATGGGCTTTATTTAATATTGCAAACATGGAATAATAGAGCGATTATCAATAGAAAGGGAAACCAAAAGAGAAAGTAGAACTCACAAATCATACAAAATAAAAGACACCTACAAGAGCTCTTTAATAGTAACCCTTATACTCTTATATTCAGCCTCTATAGTGTATGCACTAATAGTAGTTTGTTTATTGGACTTCCATGACACCAAAGCAATACCCAACATAATACAAAAACTAGATAAAGACTTCCTATCAAAGGAAGTAGAAACCTAATTAGCATTAGAAAGACCTGCAAAAGTCAAGTCATTATCCACTAAGTAGAAAAGCCCTAAATCAAAAGAACCCTTAAGGTATTTCAGTAAGTGAAAAGCAACTTGTAGATGAGGAATGCATGGCTATGAGAGAAATTGGCTCAACTTATTGATAACAAAAGAAATATCAAGCTGTGTAAGGGACAAATATAGGCGGCCTATAATGCAATGAAACAAAGATGGATAACTAAGAGCCTAACCTATATGGTTATCAAGAGTAAGACCAGTAGGCAAAGGTAGTGAAACTTGTTTGCATGTAGCAAGTCCAACATTCGACAAAATGTCAAGAATACACTTGCATTAATGTAACATAGTACTGGTAGGAGAAGAGCAAATCTCAACACCAAGAAAAAACCATGCTAAACTGAGATCCTTAATGGTAAATGCATCATGTAACTCGAACTTTAATAGAGCAATAGAAGTATCATTTGTACCACAAATTAGCATATTATCCACATATAAAAGGACCACAATAAATCCATCAAATTGATAATGAGTAAATAAGAAGTAGTCACTAGTAGATTGAGCAAAGCCTTTATAAATAAGAAATTGAGAAATTTCTTTATTTCGTTGGCGAAATGCTTGCTTCAACTTGCAAAGCGATTGTTTAAGCTTGCAAACTTGATTTGGAGTAGTCTTAGAATAGCCTATAGGAGGAGTAACATATACTTCCTCATAAAGATAGTCATGTAAAAGAGCATTATTGGTATCAATTTGATAAAGTAGCCACTTAAAAGCAATTGTTACAACTATAAGAATTAGCACCATACCTAGCTTAACAACTAGTGAAAATGTATCATGATAATCAATGCCCTTTATTTTAGTATAACCCTTTACCACTAGCCTAACCTTATATTTGTAAATAAAGCCATTAGGTTTATATTTGATTTTATAAACCCATTTAGATCCTAACTTTTTACAATGATGTAATTTAATCAATTCCCAAGTGTTATTAAGTTCTAAAGCATATAATTAATTGTTCATGGCAACTACCCATTCTTTACTTTTAACAGCTTAAGAATAAGAAATCGGTTCTTCAGAAACCAAAACATTAGCCAAAGATACCACATAATGAGGGGGATAATGATGGAAAGAAGTAGGGGGGAAAAGAAGGGTTGTGGAGTAAAAGAAGACTGTGGTAACACATCAGAAACATAACACATAGCAAGTGTGCTATCAATAGAAAAATGATGCATAGAATGTATATAATCGTACAGCCAAGCAGGGAGTTTATGTTCTTTAGAAGATCGATGCAGCTAAGGTGAACTAAGAATAAGTTCTACTGAGGTATGTGAATTAGGAATAGTGTTTGGCTCAAAAGAAGGCGTATCAATGATAGAAAGTGTATTAGGAACATTAAGTATATCAAAAGGAATTTGTGATTAGAAATCATCAATAGAAAAAGATAGAAAATCATGGTGAGGCAAAGGAACAATAGAAGGACAAAAAGGAAAAGAGGAACCAATTGGCTTATCAAGAAAAGGAAAATAATTCTTATGAAACGCTACATCTTGACTAACAAAAATCTTATGTGTAAGCATGTCAAAAAGTTTATAGCCTTTTTGATCATGAATATAACTAACAAAAACACATCAAAGTCCTTTAACATCAAATTTATCTACATGAGGTTTGGTATTTGTAGCAAAACATAGACAACCCATTACTCTCAAGTGTTTATAAGAAGGTTTCTCACCAAATAACACCTCATGAGGAGATTGCCAACATAATCTAGACATGAGCATGAGGTTAACAAGATAAGTGGCCGTAAAAATACACTCTCCCAAAAAACTTATTGGTAAATTGGCGTGAATGCATAAGGTTATTGCTGTCTCAATGATGAGTCTATGTTTACTCTCAACCTGCCCATTTTGTTGTGGTATATAGACCATAGAACGTTGATGAATTATTCTTATGTTAGAAAATAAGGATCGACATGCATGAGATAAGAATTCTGTCCCATTATCTAATCTAACATACGACATGCATTAAAATGATTCTTGATTATTTTAAAAAAAGAATCATGAGTAAGAACAACTGTGACTTATAACGAAGCAAATAAGTCTAAGTAGAGCAAGAATAATCATCGAGTATTGTCAAAAAGAATCAAGCATTGGAAATTGTAACCTTTGAATAAGGCCCTTAAATATCTCTATGAAGCAATTCAGACAAACAAGTAACTCAATGAGAACTTCTCTCAAAAGGTAATCTATGTGATTTTGCTTCACTACAAGTAGCACAAAGGAAATTTATAACATCAAGTTTCTTATAAAAATCTAAATGTTGTAACTTGGAAAGAGATGTATGATCCAAATGATCATGAAACAAATGCAACAAAGTGGAATTATCAACTGGTACATCAACAGAAAAGGAAACAAATTGAGAATAACCATCTAAAGAACTAATGCCCATTACATTGGACTAAAAAATATAAAGACCTTGCTTAGCTTTACCTAAAGCAACAATAACATGGCTTTTTAGGTCCTAAAATGTGATATAAGATGCATTAATTCTTCCTATGAGGTTGTTATTAGTAAGAACATGCTTAACGGAAATCAAAATGTGTCTAAAATCTAGTATGTAGAGAACATGACTCGATGCCAAATGATTATTCAAGTATATTGAACCAATGAGTTGAACAATTTTGTTATTACCATTAGTTAGTCTAAATGATATTGGGTGGGGCAATGTTTGGATGTCAAAAAGAATGGTATAGAAAGGTGTTATGTGGTCTGTGGCACTTAAATCGATTATCCAAGAACCTAATTTCTCATTCAAAGCACTAAAAGTAAAAGAAGTGTAAATGTTACCTACAACATAAACAAAAATTCATTAAGGACATGATGGCATGTTAAAATTCTTCAAACATGTAGTGAAGCATTTAATGATCCATGTTAACAGGTGGTTGTCCACTATAAGAACATGATGGCATGTTAAAATTACTTGTCTCATCATCCAAAGGTTTAGTCAATAGATCAATACTGTTGTTAGACAAACAACTCACAACCATTTTGCCTCTAGCTCTATTAATCCGCTTCTCTTTCCACCAATCCGGATATCCTATAACTTGGAAGCAATTTTCCATTAAATGTCCCTCTGACTTACAATTCTTGCAAATAAGTTTAGAACCAGAACCTTGCTTAGTTTTCTTCTTATTAATAAAATGCTTATTCTTAGCTTTATTAGTTTGAAAAGCAAACACTTCTAACTCACTAACTCCATACGATGTAATGTGTTTTTGTCTCTCCACTTGTTGTACCAAGTAAAATGCTTTATTAATAGTTCGAAGTGGTTCCATAAAAAGAATATGATTGTGAACTAATTCAAAACTTTCACTCAAACCTATGAAAAATTGAATTAGTTTCCCTTCAAACTCAAAATTAGCTACCTTGTCATTCACTTGATAAGTACAATTATTACATATGTAAACATGAAAGCTACACAAAGCCTAAATTTCATCCCAAGAGCACTTCAATATATTATAATAGGTACTCATAATCCAATTAAGTTGCTTACTATTGCTAATCTTGTCTTGAATCTGATAGATCAGAGGACCATCACATTATCCATATTATTCTTTGATTTCATTCCAAAGATCAAAAGTAGAGGTGTTATAGGGAAAATTCTATGAGATTTTGCTAACCATCGAATTTAACACCTAACATTGCACCATATAATCACTTCTTATCCAACGAATTAGGTTAAGTGAATCCTCATTAGCTTTACTTATTGTTCCCTCAATAAACCTTAATTTCAATTTTTCCGCTTGATTCGATCTTAGTTAATCGACTCCAAGCCATATAACTCAATCCATTAAAAAGTATATTCCCAATCACCATACTAAGGTTACCTGATGTAGATATGTAAAGAGCATTAGAATGAATGTAATCTAATTGCATGTTATTTAAAATAATAGCCATGATAAAAAACAAGAAAGGATCAGTTGAAGGAAAGAAATTATTGATCTTAAAGAAATAGAAAAATCAAAGTTAGATCATTTGTCACTCTAATACCATGTGGAAGCTAGCAGATCTCCATGATCAAGAGGAAGTCTTTGACAAGAATATAGACAATTGTAGCAGAAACGTTAAATGAATCAACTAACTGGCATAAGGAAAAAGTTTATTATAAAGTATATATATACTAGGCTATTTACTGTATGCCTATGCTGACTAAAGTGCACACATTGGCTTTTAAGGTACAAGTGAACTAATAAATAAAAATATTATTCTCTATATTGTCAACACTGACCTCCAGAATCTTGCTTCAAGTAGAGATGTCAAGGCAATTCTTTTGAAAAGACTATCCAAATCTTGACCCTTCTCACTAAGGTAAATTCTACCACTACTCGCAAATGTTTTGTCCTCACTTACTGCAATTAAATTTCATCCAAAGTGGACCGAGGGTTGCCAATAGCTTCCTATGGTCACACAGCTCCAATCAGTTCTCTTCTTATGGTCACTTGATGTGCTTATGGTATTTGTCCTTCCACCAAAGTAATAAATTTGATGGTAAAGTTAGTTCAATGCAAATTTTATTTCGCAAAAACCTTTGGCTTGTATATAATTGCTATTTTATAAGTAACTAGTCAAAGCCCACTATGGATGGACTTCAATTTAATAAATCTACTTAAAGATCATTAATATTAATATAAAACGACATATATTTGTAATTGTTTTATTAGATATTACATGAATACTATTATTTTTCTTTCCTTAGTATATTGTAACATAAATTATGTCGGATTTGCATCGATCCATCATACGATATCTAAAAGTTTCAAGGATTATCCACATTTTTTAGGGAAAAGGAAATTAATATTTTATTTATAAAAAATTCCTAAAATAAGGATCTTTCAAAAATAATCCCAAAAATACCATATTTAAAGTAGTTTTTCAAAATAAATTAAAACCTCATCTTGAATAGTCTATTTTAAGTAATAAACTTAAAATCGACTTTTGAAAAGTAAATTTTGACTAACTTTAATATAATAATATAAACCCAAATAACAAAGGAACATGAGTTTGGTATAGTAATTAGGGCTTTGAATTTTAATTTAAATGCTTAGCGTTTGATTACCATAGGTGCTTTTTATTTTGGTAAAAGCAAACAGGATGGCAAATGTGGCATTATTGGGATTCCAACTGAGGTGCTTAGGTAAAAAGCTCACGTCCTAACAACTACACAACAACATAACATCAAAAACTACTTAATATAATCAAAACCGATTTCATATTAAACTTAGGATATTCGACTTTTGTAAAGCCGATTTAAGTACATTCTAAATTCACATTTTGAAAAATCAATTTTAAGCATGGTATTTTTGGAATTATTTTTGAAAGAATTAGGGATTTTTTTTAAAAAAATACAATATTAATTTCCCTTTCCCCATCATTTGAACATGTTTGATTGAGGATGCACATGGTCATGTATACATTTAATTGATATTATACATATTTATATCCTATATTCCTTGACAAGATTAGAGGGATACAATAAACTTCTAAGCTGCGAATATTTAAAGCCACACAAATTCAAGAATAAATTTTACTCAATCAAGAATTTCATTACAGCTTGACAACACACCAAAGTCATAAAACTAAAACATGAAGGTAAAGCTTGAATACCAGGACGAAATGGGGTGTACTTTATGTACACATAATTGACGATTGACTCGATTGAAAGAATAATTGATGAATCAAATAAACACTCCCATATTGTTAATGCATTTCTAGGCTTTCCCAGATTGCTTTATGCATCTGATCCTCAATTCACAACGCTGCACTTCCTTCTAATCTCTCCCTTTTTATCAGTGAGCACATCAATGGAACCCATGTGGACCATTGCCTTAGCATATTTAGCACTCCAGAATCGTCCATGCTTAGCATTTATTTTCACCATTCTAGAAGTTGCTGTACTTGTATACAACGTTTGATCCGAAACCAACAACCCGCGATGTTGGGTCAGTTCTTGGTAGTACTTGTTGTCCAATCTGTTTGGTGTCACTCTTTCAAGTGCCACGGTTGGGTCTACATTGTTACTGCTACCGGGTGGCGGACACTTTTTCTTCAAGAAAGCAGCATATGCAGGATCAAGTGAAGGGTCTTGAGCATGAGTGGCATTAAAAGAGTAGAGGCGTGGTGAAAAGGAGGAGCAGTGAGAATCACCAAATGAGTGTGCTCCGGACAGTGTCACCATTTCATCTGCAGATAATCCCTTCCTAGCGAAATTGGCAATCAGCTGTTGAGCATTGAAATTTGGTGGTGGGAGGTTTGGTGCCACTTCAGAAAAGCGGGAAACAAGCCCATCGCGGCGTCCCGCAGGCACATCGTAGTATATTCTTCCAGCATTGTAGGAACTGTCACGAGCAGCAAATGCAAGAATATCTGCACATGAAACGGTGTTGGGGCATACACGCTCAAGTTGGGCCTTGGCCTCATCAATCACCTCGAAACCTCTTAAGCTTGGGTTGTTTACGGGATGATCTCTTTCTGCTGGATTTCCTGGTGTAGACTTTAGAAGAATCGAACCATCACAACCCTGAAACCAGAACATAACTAACGTGTTAGCTATGTTTAGATCCCTCCTCCTCAAATTATGATGTAAATTGGAGTAAAAAAATAAATAAATAAAGAAGGAAAGAGAAAAGAAACCATACCCTAACAAAACAGTCATGGAAGTGCATTCGAACGAGACCAGCCGCGATGACGGAATTTTTGGACACTGCCTTATATACAACCTTTCTGATAATATGCTCAGCAGAGGGACATGTTGAGTGGTAGAAACCAATCTTGAGGGAGCTAGATTTGGCTCCATAATGCTTTGCAGAGACGGAAAGAGATAAAACCATGCAGGAAACGAATAACAGCCATAAGGCTTTTGTTCCACTGCTAAGAAAAACCATTTTCTTGGAGTTTTGAGTTAGCTATGGGCTGTAAATTCTCTACTGAAAAAAGGTTGAATTTGTAGTGCAAACGGTGGACAGAAACTATAATCCTGGGCAAGTATTTATAATGAATCGGCTAATGCTTGAAGAGTCAAACATCAAGAACAAGTCTCCAGAATATGTCGACATTGCTTCTTCCACGTTGTATAACAACTGTAGTTTTTAATGTATATAACCATAAATTTCACTGTCTTACGCCCATCGTATTAATATTTATATATGTTCCGACGTAGTCGGCTTTTACGAAGTCATAGACGAAACTGTAATGCCTGCAAGAATGAAAGACTGAAAGTAATATAAAAATCCATACTCATATTCTCAGAGAAGATGTAAAAACCAACGTCGTTGTCCAGTCCAGAGAATTATATAAAGAATTCACCGGGCCGCGTCGTTCAAAGCATGAAAAATGGAAATCAAAGTTGTTATATTTAAAAAAGTGTACGGCTAACGCAATATCTGCTTGCTCCCTTCACAGAGAAAGAATATATATATATATATATATAGATACAACTTCGTCCTCGTCGACACAGCAATATACAAAGATAAAACAGCACATGAATAAAAATTTTAATCTGGAGACTTGCACCATACAGTTGTATGCTTTAATGGATCGATTAAAGAAAAAAGAAAATATCAAATAACAAACAAATATAATTTCGATTGGTGGCAATGAGAAACAATGAGTATGAGAAGCAATTTGTTGGTGCTGATGCAGCCATTTGTATTACTAGCAACGAGTTATCATTCCTACACATGTTTAATAATTAATGTCACGTACATTGTTCTATGTTAAACAATTATCGATAAAATTTTAACACGTTATTAACAAATTATCTCTTTTTCCAATTCCGTAACTTTTTACAAAATACAAGTGTTACCACTATCACCTATAAATAATTTTAGTGCATATGCCGGCTGATAGCAGCTTGATCCTTTGAACTATTCCTTTTATGTGAACACTTACTTAAAATCTTAAGAACTAACTATACCTTCCAAACGTCTTTTATCGCCTTAAAACTCCACGGCAAAATGTAAGATTCATTTTCCTGGTTTATTCGAAATAACTATAATTTACGATGTATAGATAGTCCTCAATGAGCCACTTTACTACATATAGAATCACTTTTGAGGAGCTTAAGGAGCAAAAGGCAGGCGGTCCCAACACTCTTTATGTCTATATAGACTCCTACGGTAATTTTTCCTTTTCTTTTAGGACATAAGACGTAACAAAATTGAAAGACCGAAAAACCCTTTCCTCTGACATTTTTCTATTCCTAATGTTTTTAAATAGATTTTTCGTAATATCCTAAGCAAAAACAGTAAATAATCAAATCAACAAATATTAATGAATCCATTTTAATCATTTGATTTAACGGTTTCAAACTTATATATAAATAAAGTATTCATTGTTATAACCTTATAACCTTATGAACTATTAATAAATCATTTCTACAATTCATGTAAGATCTTACTTAATCATTAGGTATCACATTTCTTCACATATATCCCTTATAATTATTTTTAATAGAGTTAGGATCGAGCTGTTTGAATTGCTTATCATCAAGCTTTATAATATTCTTGACCAGCTTCAGTCAGTTTGGGTATAAATTGAATTTTAGTCGTATTGGCTTTAAGATTGAAAGGGTTTTGTTAATATTAGACTGAAAAAGTGTCCTACATTGTATGTAAAGGGTCTTATAGTAAGAATATTGAAGCATCATATGGTTATTTATTGGAGATAATGGTCAATAGCAATCATCAAATGATACTCATCATTTGTGCTCACACATCAGAAATCCATAAAGAAGGCTTAAAATTTGCAAATTTTGTGAAAAGCATTTGATAGTCTTATTTCACCGTTCTCATTGATTCAAAACGTCCGAAGTTATTCTAAATTGTAAAGTGCCAATATATCCTTGTTTATTTGATTTCTGTGTGCATAACCCTTATCCTTCATCCTCTATTCCAATGCGAAGTATTAAGATATTCGGTCTACTAAACATCGGGACTCTAGAAAAAAGTAACAAAGAAATGCTAAACTACAAAACGAGAAATTACGTTAAGTTGGGAAAAAGGAAAATTAGAGGGAACTACAATTTTATCATTTTTTAGTTTTCAAAAATTTTGTTATACTTAATTTTATTTGTATTTTTTTCTTATCACTGGCAAAATGTCAATAGAATTTTGTTTTCGGAAAATTCAAGGTTTTAAGAACTGACTGTTAAAATGGACTTAAATGCACATGGAGCGAATATAGAGGATTATTTTGCAATTTATTATACTCGCAAATGTTCTTTTTATTATTTCATTTTTTTACATAAATTCCTGAAAAATATTGTTATAAAAATTAGAAGCATTGTTTTTCCTCTCCTTTCTACTAGTAGTCTACGCTGGATGGCACTGTGGTACGGTTATCGTGGTTCCAGCCTTGGTTAGCACGACAAATGTCCCCCACACCCCAACCCTAAACAACATGCAGCCAGTAATTTGAGATAATGTTCCAATGACTAAGAACAAAAAGAAGTTTTGAATATAAGAATGCCTCTTATCCTACTTGCCAGTTGCTACCACCGCGTTTGGATAACGATCTCTAACTGATAGCTTATGCGAAAGGAAGACTTTGCATTGCAGGTTGAGAACTGAAAAAGAAAAAAAAAAAAATGAGTATGGGAGCCCTGCATTGCTCGGACAAACAAATTATTGAGTATGATTTTATTTAGAATGGGAATTGAATGTGATAGTTAGTATATGAACTTTGCTTTTTCCTATAATTAACAACCTCAAGTTTAAAATTGTTTGTCTATTGGAATATGAACTTTGCTCATTTATCCAATTGACTAATTGATTTTTACTCATTTTTGTAACCAAGTAAATAAACATTCTCTATTTTTGCAATTAACTACCTAATTTAAGTATTATAAATGATCTTGAAAAGTTTATAAGCAGTAAATGGCACTTATAAATTTCAGATAATTAATGGCAAAATTGGAAAATTTCAAGTTTCGAATAAGACTTTCACTCGGAGAAAAAGAAAAATACCATTTTTTTAAAAGGAAAAGAAAGAAAAGAACCGCATATTTATCTGGTTTTGTAGGTGTAAAGTTCATAACCAAAGTAGTCAAGTATTCACGTAGGTGTTGCACGAGTCTCATACTACATATAGCCTCAAAGAAACAACGTAAAGATGATACATAATAGAAGAATAGGAGAGAATAGTGAGGAATAGGAAAGAGTAATCTCAATGTTTAGGGGAGTCAATAAAACTTAGGTCTTGACCTTGTAGCTCATGAGCAATAGAGATTGGTATTTGCAAAATTACTTGTTTTATTTTTGAGAGCAAATATTAAACAATAGTAATTGTTTCTCTAAATTATCCAAAAGTGTTAAATGGGCAAAAATTGATCAATATTTATAGATTCTTAAGTCATATGACATCCATCAAATCGTTTTGATGTCATCCATCCAATGATAACGAATCCTTTTCTATTCCATTAAGTCAAATACCCTATAAGTCATCTAATTATGAATAGACTTATTGGACCATATTATCTAGTATAAGAAGTCAAACCAAATAAATAATAGGTTTGATTCAATATATTAATATAATAATTTTAGCCAAGTACAATATTCCTAATTAATAAGTTGCATGAAATTATCACAAATCTCCAATTGCGTTACACATATTCTTATTGACATGTCTTTCTTCTGCATAACTTTGTTATCAAAAAAATTTAACCCTTGTTTCCATCTATGTTCATGACATGTATCTTGATATATACTAGCTTTATATATTTACATAATAATGTGATATACATACAATCAAAATGTACATACATTTATAAAGTTATATTGTGCAAGAAAATTCATAACATTAGAAATGTGTTTACAATACAACAATATTATTTAAGGATGAGTAGATACAGAATGAAAAGGATGTAAAGTCATATCCATACTCTATCCTATAGATAAAGGTTCCTAATTTTTGAAATCCAAACATACTCTATAACATCCTAGAAATATCATAAAATATGTATTTTATACAAGTTATAAGGTATAAGGTATAATGTGAAATCTATAATTTTTTTTTCTTTTTTCCTTATAAATTTCAACTCCACACATCTTTCTATAGTAATATCTAGTGATTTTTTTAATTTCCTATGCCAAAAGATTTCTTTTAAAACATTATACGGAATATAAATATTAAATGACATTATTTATTAGGAAAACAGTTAAATAGCAAAAGAATGAAGATGCATGCACAAAGAAACGAAAACACAAGTTCTTTGGATCTAACAATAAATATTGTATCTTAAAGTTTAAGATTATTATTTTTAGGTTTTAGTTATTAGATTAAGGTTTAAGGATTGTATTAGGTTGAAGTCCTTTCTTTTTGTTATCAATATAATATTATTTTTATTCGTTTGGTTCTGGGTCAAAGAAAATATAAGATTCTTTTCCATTCATAAATATATATATATATATATACACACACATATATATTATATTATTTGAAGAATTTAAAGAGTGAATACATGATACTTTGAAACTTGTACTCTATATATCTTAAAGTAAAGGTTTAATGGTGAATATAAAGTATACAAATGTCATATTTATACCTAACCTTATAAGAATAAGTTTCTCAAAATTGATATTTAGAATTTACCTTGTGACTTTTCATACTTATGCGAAACCTATTCAATCAAGTGAAATACAAGTGAGAATTTTATATAACAGAATTACTTGTTCACTACTATATATAATACATATAATTATTAACGTAAACTAGTGTGATTTTCTTTTTGTCACACTTCAAAGCATATACATTGCTTATAACATAAATATTTGGCATATAAATCCATTCTTGTATAGCAAATGTAAATAAAAATCTATATACTTAATAATTGTGCAACATCTATAAGATAAATAAAATCATATAATCATAGAATATATAAACATATATATATATATATATATTGTTTTCACATGTACATATATAATAATAACTATTACACCTAGCTATCAAAAACCAGGTTAAGAACTGGAATTGAGGAATGCACTGCTTTATAAACTAACTAAAGTTGACCCATACACAGATTTTAGTTAAAAATATATACATATTTATGAAAAACAATAGATTATATAAAATATTATCAAAATTAACCTAAATAAAATAAGTCTATAAACTAATTTGAATATTATATAACTACTCTCATTTAATTCAAACTATTCGTTTTAAGTGATTATGGATTATTCTTCAACGAATGTGAAATACGACTAATTTACTTTTTTTGTACAATGTAATGAAAGCTGACTTATTCAGAAAGTCAAATTGATTAGAAGAAGAAGATAAGAGGATTAAAATATATCAAAAAACAAGCAAAGTCTAATTCAGGGATTAAAAATTAGAAAGCACACAATACAACGTGGAAGGAACAACTATTCTTTATTGCAAGGAAAGACTAGTTCTTCTCGATGGTTGACTCTTGCATTGTTAGAGAAAAGCTGATAATAAAATGCTAAAGTTGTCCTATAGACAATTGTCTCCGCTTCAACTCTATCTCACCACCTAAGGCATTGAAGTCGATTTGCAATCTTTTAACTATTACTTAAAGATTTCCAGTCTGCCAAGCTTCGAACTCAAGATTTCAAAGAAGATGGTTTCCTTTAGATGTGGCTCTAAAGCCTTACCATTACTCATTTCGTGCATGGTTTTGTTTCTTGTAGTCTCTGCAATGCATTATGGACCAAAGTCTAACTCCCTTAAGGTTGGATTTTACCACTCAACGTGTCCGTCTGCAGAAAATATTGTTAGAAAGGTTGTGAATAGTCCGATATCACAGCTGTTCTTATCCAAATGCACTTCCACGATTGTTTTGCCAGGGTATAAATCATTATATCTTTGATTTATGAGTCTCTCTTTTTCCTTTCAGTTGCTATTATCTTAAAGCCAATCCAAATTCCCAAAGCTATAAATAGAAGGCAGAAACCAAAAGCCTTGAAGGATTACAGCTTAATATACAGAAAGAACTTAATTGTGTAAACCGAAAACTAAACATTACGATTATAAGAATTCCAAACCCTTATGTAAACACTAATATTCTTACCAAATTTATAGCTGGACTTGGATACTTCATTAAGAGGTAAGGAAGTAAGGCCTTTTAAAAAATAAAGTTTTTACTCGAACAAATCAAACCAAGAGATCCCTTAACTAGAAAAGAGATCAATAAAACGAATCATACTTTTACCACTAAACTATATCTACTACAGTATAATTATCGTATATAAATGAAATTTTCATCAAACAAGCTAATCAGACATAATTAAAATAGGATCTAGAAAATAATGAAATGTCATTGATATACAAAGATGAAAATAATAGTTTATAAGTAAGTAATGTTCTGATTTCAAGGGTGTGATGGTTCGATCCTTCTTAAATCAATACTAAAAAATCCAGCAGAAAGAGATCACCCTGCAAACAACCTGAGTTTTGGAGGTTTCGGGGCGATTGATCAAGCTAAGGCTAAACTTGAGTATATATGACCCTACATCATATCTTGTGTAGGTATCATTGCATTTGCTCCCTGTGACAGTTCCCATATTACGATGTGCCTACAAGACGCCGTGGTGGTCATATTTCTGCTTTTCCGAAGTGGCAGAAAAACTCCCACCACTAGATTTCAATGCTCAACAACCGATTGCCAATTTCACTAGGAAGGGATTATCAGTATATGAGATGGTGACACTATCTAAAGCACACTCGTCTAGTGAATCCCTGTAGATGACAGCTACAGTAGTTATGATGTTACGTACTGTTATGTTAGAATACTTTTTTGTTTTATATTTCGTGACATGTATTATGTGATGGAACTCTATATTGTATCTACAAAACTAAAGACACTTGTTTTGTGGCTAACATTAAAATACGGAGAAAAATCCCTTAACTTTGGGAGCTATATGTTTTTTTGGTCATACATTAATAAATCAATGAATGAAAAAGCTCATTTTCTGCTGTTTTATTTATGCTTCTCTGTTCTTCTCTTCTTTTTCTCCTCTAAACTAAGTCCAAAACCATCAATTAGTATCAAAGCCCTCTTAATCGTATTAGGACTATGTAATAAGTACGAAAATCACTCAAAAACCTAGACCAATTGAAAGTTATTTTTCAAGATTTCAAAATGGCTACCAGCAACAATATTTCATGTCACGCCTCAACCTAAAGAGTTGTAATAGCCTCTCCATGTAAATTAACCTATTCTAGAAGCTAGCCGTTAACATAGGTATAGTCTACATAAAATGTTTATCACTCTAGCACTTAGAAGTGTCTAAGTCAGTACTTGGTGGGAATCAACATGTGGTATAACTTTTCAAAATAACTACTGAAAATAATTTCTATAGCTTAAATTCCATGAAAATATCAAGTTTTATAAATCATACAAAGGATGAAACCCTAAATTTAATAATAATTTCAATAATTACATTATTACGAAAAGATAAAGTAACTACTAAAATTTTACTATAATCCATAGATTTGCAAAGCATGAAATAAATCTCATAGTTGAAAACTAGGGGTCACCCAAAGAGATCTTATTAGTTTTCCTAAAGCTAAGTACAATCAACAAACCAAATAAAAATTCAGTTGAGTAGTCTTGAATCTCATTTTCGGACCCTATTCTCTAATCTTCTAAAACTTAAAGTAATAATAGTGAAAGGGAATAAGTGATAACTTGTTCAATAAGTGAAGTAGAGATAATAGCATATATCTAACATCAAGCAACTAAGGTTTTCAAGTAAAGTTAGTTAGATACAATGTATATTCAAGTAAATACAATTACACGACGTTGACTAGTCTATTGTAAATTTAGAGAAATTGCACCCATTTTAATTCAAGTTTTAAGGAGTTTGATGCTATGCACTTCGCAAATCAAAACCAAGTTGGGGCTTGTACAATAGAGAAATGTGCTTTGTTGAGACTTCACTTCGAACCACGGTCCCCCAACCCTGCCGTAACCTCCTGTCATGTCATTTAGTTCAACTAAGAGTAAGGAGAGTATTAGATTACTTTTAGGGTGGTCAAACAATTTCAAATAATCCAATGTAAGTAATATTATGAAGCAACCAATATATAAGTCTAACACTTAAAATAGCATAACCATATTCAAGCATACATATTACATGCGTACAGGCAACTAACTTACAATCACAAACAAGACATATACTAAAGTCTCCAAGTATTCTTAAACAATACTTCAAAGTATAGTGAAAAACCGATCCCACTTACCTGGATACTGATGCTCATTTTCCTCGTGCATCTCGCTCATCTTCCTTTATTATCCCTAAAATTTAATGTAACTTCTTTAGCTTCTATCCAATATATAACATATGTATTCATTGTGGACATTTAGATATGTACCTCAATTGTGTTAGGTAAGTTTTCTAAGGTGTTTATTAAATATTAGTTAAGTAAGATACATTCTAACCAAGGTTCTGACCTGATATAAATTGCTGTCCAATAGTTTCTGACCTAAGTTCAGACTATAATAAATTCTTAAAAGGCATATAGGCAACTTTCTAATCTATTCTCCAATTCTCAATGATCCAATATTTAGTACCAACTATCTTCAAACTTCTAGTTGCTTCTACATTTTGCACCTTCCATTGAATTACTTTTTGATTAAGTTTCTTACTTAAGTTCTCACCCAGCCTTATGGTATAGGCTATTATCTAAATGGCTCCTAAATTATGTTCCGATTCTAATAAAGGTATAGAATTCATATACCAATCAACTACTAACCTCCTATCAAACCCTTGATGTGATCATAGATATTAAATACCAAACTACATTCTAACCCAGTTTTTGATGAAGTTTCTAACCTTCAGTCCAAAATTAAATTTTTATTTAGAAAGTTCTTAAATTACAATTTATCTCTATAAATAGAGTAAAGTCCAAATATAAACCACTTGTGGTACAATCAAAATTTTCCTAGTGTACTCAATATATTCATACTAGATTACATTCTAACGTACTTTCTAACACAGTTTCTAGCCCTATCACTACTAGTACCTCTAACTACTTCACATAAACTCCACCTACCCTGAGTCTCCAAATCTCCAAATCTTACATATACAACACATACCAACTAAGTACTTCTACCATTTATAGCCTTCTCGCTATATCATCAACTAAATCATAATTGCATTAAAACTTAACAAAATTTACCTTAACCACCAAATACCTAAATTTATTTAAAAATCATTGTCCCTACAATTATGATGAACCACTTCTAGCTACTACATGTAAGTGAATATAGATTGTACCTTAATTTTGTTAAGTGTAGATCAAGCTCTTTAACAAAATACTTTATCCAACGCATTGATTACATGAAAATGGAATTTTCTCAAAAATTTGGCAACTCAATTTTAAAAATCCAATCAAATAATATCAAAATATAACATCCTAGGAGTATGTTCATAAAATTTCAAGTCGAAATTACATGAATTGATATTTCAAAAACTCAATCAAAAATTGAAGAGGAGGACGTTTTTATTAAGAACCTCATATCTGTACTCAAAATTTTAAAAGTCTAGTTGATGATTTGAATTCCTCTTGCAAAAATACTTTAGGGAACCAAATTTCAAAATTTTTGGAATTCATTTGCTATTTTTAGAAAAATAAGATAAAAAAACAGCTAAAATTGAAACTCACCGCTATTTGCAACTCTAGTCACCATCTAAGGATAAGAGTTTGTCTTCCTAAGTTAATGCTACCCCCTCTGTCTCCAAGTGGTCGGTTTGCTTCCGAGTTGTCATCTTCTTTAGCAACCTACAAAACCCCTACTTTACACTATTTTTTTCCTAATTTTTGTTTCAATTTTTCTCTCCTATTTCTAAGCTTTCTATAAGTTTTTCTAGACTTTAATCTAACCAAACCTCATAATGAAATAGCTCTTGAAAATTTAAAATGTCATCTTAGTCGGTTAGGGAATTTCAAGAGTGACAAATGTCACTTTTCACCCCTCTTTCATATATTAAGTGTCTTTAGATCTTGTTCCCATAGTCTACTAACCTCTCACAAATTGTGCCATGCCACTTTCAGCTTTTCTCCTCCTACCACACTTCTTCTTTTAAATTATTCATTATTTTTCTTAATTATTTAATACGATTTTAGTATATTTTTAAGTAATTTAGATAAATATGGGTATATATTTATATTTATAATTGCATTTAATATATATTAATACTCCAAAATAATATTTCATGTTATTTTGTAATTTATAGCATCTATATAATTTATCTCTATTATCTCATTAATTATCAAACCTCATCTTGTATATTACCAACATTTATATGGTAATGTAGTAAATTACTCCTATTTTAACTATATTTTTAATATTTTATTATATTTTTAAATTCCAAGTATACATGAATTCCTCTACTAATATTTCCAAACCCCTCGTAAGTTTTAAGCATAATTGAGTCATCTTCCCTAACGCCTTAAATTGACTACCAACTTAGTCATGTTAATACGAGTCTCACATTTCAAGTATAACTCCCCAAGTTTTCACTGGTGAAAATTATAATGCTTAGGTTGTTAAAATGAAGGCTTACCTTAAAGGTTTGCTGTTAGGGGAAGCTTTAGAAACAAATGTGGAACTTAACCTTCCTGAGAATGCAACACTAAATTAGTTGAAGATTTATGAAGAAAAAGTCTCGAGAAAATTCTAAGCTCTTAGTACACTTCAAGTTGCTATGGATGAAACTATATTTATAAGAATAATGGCTTGTGAAACTACTAAACAAGTTTGTGACAAGTTGAAAAGTGAGTTCTAAGCAATGGTAAAACAAAGCAAAAATAGATTCTTAATAAAAAAAAAAAAGAAAAAAGAAAAAAGAATTTTAGCTCTTGAGAATGAAGGAGACTAAGAATGTAAAAAACTACATTAATAGAGTTATGAAGGTTGTAAATCAAATTAAGTTGTTGGATGAGAAGCTACTTGAAAAGAGGATTGTGGAGAAAGTAATGGTGACTCTTCTAGAGAAATTTGAGTTAAAAATTTTATCCATTTAGACACCCAAGACATCTCACAACTCACATTAAAGGCCTTTATAGAGGAAGAAAAAGTAATGGAGAAGGCCTTTCTTGCATCTCAGAAAATAAATTCTCATTTTGAGAGCAATAAGAAGAAAAATATTCATGGAAGGAAGGGTAAGGAAAGAAGAGACAAAACTTTAGAGGGAAAAATAGAAAGGGAAGATACCCTCCATGTCCTCATTGCAAGAAGACAAACCATACTAAAAACTATTATTAATACAAGCCAAGCATCCAATGCAAAGTTTGCAAGCAATTTGAACACTTTGGGATAGTATGTCCAAGCGATAAGAACCAGCAACCTCCAACTCCATCTCAATTAGCACAAGTCACAAAAGGAGCTAAAATAGAAGAGGAAAATGGATTTATTGCTACAGCATTCGAAGAATGTTCTATATCAACTAAAGATTCTAGTATGTGGCTAATCAATAGTGGTTGTATAAACCACATGTGTAAAACCCAATAAAAAAAAAAGAAAATAGGTTATATTATAATAATAATAATAATAAATTTTAGAAATATAAAATAAGGAAAGGAATAAGATAATAGAATAAAGACTTAGAGACATGATATAGCTTATAATTTATAAGGGATAGTAGGGGTAATATTGTCAAGAGAAAAGATTCAAACATTGGTATGGCATGTAAATAGATATCAAGTGCCGAAGGCCAAACTTTCATAGGAAAAGATCCAAACATCAGTATCAAATGTGATTATACATTAATGCCATAGATATTTTGGTCCGAGAAAAAACTTTACACCTCTCATTAAATTGATTAACCGTATCTTATAGTTGCCATAACTCCCCTTCACCAAAAACATTACGTTACCTTTCTAGTTTAAAAACGATACAAAACCCCTCTTAAGCTCAAAGCTAAGATTTGGATATAGGGGCTAGGGCACAAGAAAACCCGAAAAATCTTCAAGAAAATGCAAAGATATAATAATTTTGACTTCAAACGTTTGTAATTCACGTCTAAGGTGTTCCTTATCAAGAATTACATGTGCTAAAAGTTACAAGGAATCAGTTCTTACTCAACAGGGAGTACCAAGTATGGGATATGTGTTTGTTAAATGTATATGTTAGGTTAGTGAATATAAACTAAACTAAATTGAACTTACACTTAACTATTTGCTATTTATGCTTAGCTTCGACCACCCACTGGTCGGGTCTAGTAGTGTTAGTGAGGCACCTGGTAATCTTTGCGCGATACTGTCCCCGATGGAGTCCCGTACTGAAATGACCCATGTAGATCTAGGATGGTTTTAGCACTCAGGTAATTAGGGAGGACCCAACACCAATACCTATATAATATTTATATATTGTGTATATAGGGGTCATGAGTAACCCCAAATCTCAAGACGCTAAGACTGTGCTATTTGCGGACTTAAATGACAAGATTTAAAATTGATTGTTTGTTGCATTTATGTTGATACTTGTATGTGTGCTTGATTCATTACATGTATGTTCATGCACATGTGTGCAGTATCCTGTACTGAACGTTAACTCACCTTACAGGGGTTGTTGTTTTTCAGCTATAGGTTTAAGGTATGAAGTTGTGGTGGTTATTCTATAGAGGATGTAAGTAATGATTATATGTAATGTGATAAGAAGGGTGATCTCCGTTATTATAGTGACGTAGTAGAGATAGCATAATTTAGCTTTTAGGAGTGAACTATTGAGGATCATATGTTATTGTTTCATGTTATACATATTTGGAGATTGATGATTGTTTCAAGTCACCTATGACTCCTTTACATGATGTTACTTTAGGTTGTTTGTTTTAGAGCTATATCTTATTCAAGTTCATTCACTTATAATAATTAGGTTCATTTACTATTATAGTATGTGGAAATTGGGTGGTTAACATTCCACTTTAATTCAAATTTGAGGTTATTAAACAGTGGGTCAACAGATTTCATGTAATTAGTTTGTGGATCTTAGTCAGGTTGCAGGTTCCTAGACACCTGACATATCAGTAGAAGCTAAGGACACATGATAAACTATAGCATTCCAAGTTCTGAGGGTTTACAACATGACTTCAAATATTTACAATCTCAAAACCATAAATAGAGGTTACAACGCTAAAGTGAAGATTAGTGATGGTAGATGGCTTGAAGTACATGGTAAAGGAGTTATTATGGTTAAAACTCCATTAGGTACTAGATTAATCCCCGATGTTCTTTTTATACCTACATTAAATCATATTCTCTTAAGTATTAGACAATTGTTGGATAAAGACTATGCATTGTCTTTCAAAGATAAGAGTTACGAAGTTGTTAATCCAAATGGTAATAGACTATTCATTGTTAAGATGTACAACAAGAGTTTTCCTCTTGAATGGAAACTTGTGTAAGGTCAAGCCTTCATCAGTGCAGAAGATGAAACAAACCTTTGGCATAATAGATTTGGACACACTAATTATGTTTCTTTAAGGTTGCTTCATACCAAGAAAATGGTTTTAAATATGACGAGCTGGTGTAGTCACTCAACTATGCAAACCGTGACTAAAAACAGATAAAGCTGGTCACTAGATAGGTTTGAGCTTATAGAAAGCCCAAAAAAAATAATGGGGAATGGTGCAAAATAGTACAAATGCAAATGAAGAGGTAAACAAAACCCACGAACAATTATAGAGGATATAACGCATCAATGGAACTTCTGAAAACTCACGGCACAATTCAATATGATACATGAATTAGTCTAGTGAGGTTACTCACTACCTAACTTTACTCAAGGGTTAAGATAAAAGTGATGCCGAAAGTTAATAGAGTGTTTACGTAAAGAAGAAAGCACAAAAGTATATTAATGGTCATTTGAATTCTAATTCTAGCAACAAATACTAAGGTGTTTATACCCATAAGTTAGGGCAACTTACCCAAAAAGGGAAAAGACAAAAAGGGCATTTCCTAAGTAAGTAATGTAGAAAATATAGAGGGTAAAAATGAATATAAAAGAAAAATAATCATTAGTGCAACAGATTCTACATATGATACTGTACACGTAGCAATGCTACATTGGCAAGGCTGTTAAAAATGCAAACAAAAAGTACGAATAGCTTGCTTATCCGAATAGGGGTGGCCTAATCAATTCGGAGCCTCTCTATGTCGACTTCTCAACAAGGAAGATGCCAAGTCATTAGAGCACTCAGGTGTGAGTGAGTATTCTTCAATTCGGTGTACTACAAAGAGATAGGCAATCACTCGGCTCAGCATGAAGGGTGACTCGGCAAGAAAATACTCGGCCTCAGCAAGAAAGTACTTAGCCTCAAACTCGGCAGGGGTTAGTTGGAATAAGAGGATTTGTCTTGCCAATCCTTCTAGTCATTGGGCTCGACTGTGGGTTAGTGGTTCGGTAGCTTGATTCTCATCATGCAACATATGCTAAGTGGGGAAACAAAGTCAATCTTCATTTCCAGTTAATCAAGCTTTTAGAGCTACTAAGAAGCTGCAATTGGTGCACATAAATGTATGTAGTCCTATGACTATTCACTCTATTAGTAGAAGTAAATATCTTTTGTAGTTCATTAATGATTTCACTAGATATTGTTAGATTTACTTCTCAAAGCAAAAGTCGGAAGTTTTCTGAATCTTTTAACAATTGAAGGTTGTAGTACAAAATAAAAGTGTTCGCATTATCAATGCTTCAAGGTCACATAATGGCATTGAATTTACGTCTTGCCAATTTGAAGAATTTCTTTAACAAGCTAAAATTCTCTATCAGTTCATGGTTACTTATAGCCCTCAACAGAATGGTGTAAGTGAAAGGAAAAACAAGTCGATCCCTTAAGGGTACGGCTTAGTGGTTAATGCCACGCCCCGAAGCGGCAGAGTCGTAACAGCCCCGCCGTATAAACCACCCTAAGATAGAAGTTGGCCTCACAACCGCTATCTTAGACCTAATCTACACAAGGCATCCACAACTAACCCGCTTTGAAATAGACAGTTTGTAATTTAAATAAATCATTTTATCTAAGAAAGTGAGGAAAGATATATATATATTATAATACAGTTATTGCAATTATGGTTTACAATATTTCTCTGTAATATATTTCCTAGTTATTACATTATTCAAAAATGAAAAGTTCTAAAGTAAAAGCTTAAACCTTAAAAATATATATTTATTCTTCACATGTTTTTCCTCACTCCCCAAGATCCAGCAGTTGCTAGCTTTAGAGTAGTTGTTGCCGCTTCTTAGCCAGCATCTGCACGACGTCTATAGGGATGTGAGCAACCACAGCTCAGTAAGTAGGGACGGAGGACTTAAAACTATACCAGAAACACAATAAGGTTTTTAATCACTTATTAGATGCAATGCATGTGCAAGCAAATGCCATCACACGACGTTGTCCGGCCCGTCGTGAGATTAGAGAAATTACGCCCGCTCTAATCCGGGTTGAGGAGTTACCGTTAATGCAACAGCTCACGACCAAACCCAGGCTTGTGTAATGGAGACCTTGCTCCTCCCGCGACTATCTTCGAACCACTGCCTTCACCCTCACCGCAACCTCCTCTCCTGTCACTTAATTCGACTGAGGATGAAGAAGGGACCATTTTGCAATCCTACGCTATCCCTTCCGAAGGGGTCGGTATTTGGCCGGAGAGTCCTAAGTTCCCCTAACGGGTTGCCATGCATATTCGATTATGATTACTGGTCGTATATTTGATTAAGTCCAATTTAGGGTGATCAATCATTACATACAATTCATACAATATGTGCCAAAGCAACAAACAGAATTATAGCATCACCCATAATCAAGCACATGCACACATTCAACTATCTAACAAGCACAACCAAGCATAATCTTAAGCCTCCAAAATACAGCATCGTATTAATCTCAACTTACCTCGACTCCTCGCTCACTCACTCGAGATCCGATTTGCTCAGGCCATCACCGATCATCCCTATAACACAAACGTGGTTTCAGCTTTTCATATAACTATTATAGGTTCCTTTTATCCTATAATGCTTATTGTTAGGTTTTGTTTAAGGTTTAATATGCCTAATTATCTAGGTATTAAGTCTTTTACAATTATTCTAAGTTTGGGGTTAGGTTCAAGTTCGGTTTTCGCATCGATTTCTAAATTAGGTTTTTAGTTCGATTTCTAAGTAATGTTTTAGATTCCAACCCTAGAAATCCATTTCAATCCATAATGTGAAATTAATCACATTACTTCCCGATCTCCTAAATACCATCATTACCCTTAGTCAGTGTTTATTTTACTCGGTATACTTAAATCCATATTAGTCTACCGAATTCACTCCTAATGTGATAAATTTTTATATTTTTCATATAATTCCATAAATTCAAGTTTCCTATTAGATTTATTATGCATTTTTATTATTCTCAAAATATCAATTTTTATTATAATATTTTCTATTTATTATATTTCTAAAAATCACATATTATATATTGTTACCTTTTATGTACATAATGCACTTCTAATGTTTCTATCACCCTAATTACCATCTCTAACATCAATTATGACTTCAAAATGTGTAAATTCATCCTAGATCAGATTTTTCACCTAATTATCCTAATTTACAAAATTAACTTATAATTTACTATGTTTTTCTATTACTAATCTACTACATAATTAACCTAATAATTACATCTAACACCCTAAATGCTATAAGTATCATACTCCATCAAATCTTAACATCCTAAAACATCTACTTATTCACTAAGTCAGTAATTAATAATTTAATTACTTAATTAACCTTAAATTACCCACTTTATGCCTCATTTTAGGGCCTAAAAATTATCTAAAAATTTCGAAAATTAATTTTTGAAAAAGGGCTTCATAGCACTGTTCTATATCATCTGAGTAATCTACACAAAAATTTTAGGCTTGAAACTACACTCCTAAGGCCATTTATTTCTAAACCGAAACATGCTCAATTTTGCATGATTTCTTAAGAACCATATATTACGGGACATGTTTTCATCAAAATAATATTTTTCCTACAAACTACATACAAAAATATCTCAGAATAACAAAATTCATAATTTTCTAATAATATTTACTATTTTTACAAAATTTCACAAGAATCAGGCTGGAAATTGGACTCACCGGTTTGGGTGGCTCCGGCCACCGTGGCCTTGTCGGCCGGCTTGGGCGCTGCCACCACCGTGTGGTGGTGGTGGCCGTCCACTTCCAGCTGCTCGTCTGGTGGGGTTTCCTTTTAAAAGCCCTAATTGCACAGTTTTTTCTAATTTTTTTCTAAACCGAATTTTTCTCTCAATTTTTGACTCTCCCTAATTTTCTCTGTAAATTTTTCCACTATTTATAGACATTTTCTGTAATTAATATGCATTAATTTGACAAGACTTTGTCCAAATTCCTTGATTTTTGGCTTTTAAGTTGTTCAATTTTTATTGGCTAATTTTTCTTTTTCTTATCCTAACATGCCACGACCTGATATTGATGCATCTTATCCTCTTCTGATTTTTTCTGATTTTTCCATAATTATTTTATAATTTTCTTTAATTATTTGTTTACTTTTTGGCCAATTTAGGTAATTTCGCGTATTTTTTATCTACACGTAAATACATGTGGGGTACACGTGAACATTCCTAAATATTATTTTGGTCATTCTAAAATTTTTAGTATATATATAATCTATCTCTAGTAATTTATTAGTTATTAGATTACACTTTTTTCCTTTTTGGTAATTAGCAATTATTATGCTTAAAATTTGAAAATTTTATAATCTCCTATTTTACTATTTATTTTCTTAAATTTAAGTTTACGAGGTCATTTTTTACTAATATTCTTCTCAATAGTTTATAATTTGGGTTTGATCGGATCTTTTAACCGATCGCCCTAAACCTTGAATTCTAAGTTCAATCCTACGATTACTTGGCTTAACTTTGGGGCTTACAGTTAAGGCTTAAGACAAACTTAGGACAACTTGCATGAGGTCTTAGGTTCAAATCCTACTATGAATATTTATTGGGATATCTAATAGCACAAGCTATTCTTACTCGGTTAATAGGTCTTGTAGGATGGTTAATGAGCTCAAACGTAGCCGACCACAATGTAGTCGTGCTCCCCTATCATTAAAAAAAAAAAAAACCAAGTCAATCATGAATATGGCCAAATGTTTGATGTTTGAGAAGGGACTTTAAAAGCAATTTCAAGCATAATAACCAATACTATTGTATACTTGCAAAATAGATTACCAACCAAAGGTTTGGGAGATAAAACACGATTTGAAGCCTAGTTTGGTGTTAAGCCTTTAGTCTCTCATCTCAAAGTTTTTGGTAGCATTTTCTATATGCTTATACCTAAAGTTAAAAGGGATAAGTTAGACAAAAGAGCTTATATAGGAATATTAGTAAGGTATAGCAATGTGTCCAAAGGTTATAGAGTTTTTAATCCTGCAAAACATCAAGTATTTATGAGCAAGAATGTAAAGATTGAAGAAGGAAGTTATTGGAATCAGGAAAATGAATCTATGAGCAATAGCAACCAACCTATGAATCTTGAAAAAATTATATAAGATGAAGTTAAAGAACTAGAAATTGATGACTCAGATGATAAAGATTATGTTATTAGAGACATAAGAACATTGGAAGACATATATGATAGGTGCAATTTAGCATTATTGGAGTCTACAAATGTAGATGATGCCTTGAGTATCTGAGAATGTAAAACAATTATGGAGGAAGAGCTTAAAATGATAGAGAAAAATGAAACATAGGTACTTATTAATAAACCCAAAGACAAACAGGTGATCAATTTAAAATGGTCTATAGCTTGAAGCTCAAAGCTAATGGGACTATCAACAAACATAAAGCTAGGTTGGTTGTAAAAGGATATACTCAATAAGCTAGAATTGATTTTTCAAAATCCTGCACACCTATGGTAAGATTTAATACTGTAAGAATAGAACTTACAATTTCTACTCAACTGAATTCGGAGGTATACTAGCTTGATGTGAAGTCATCTTTTCTAAATAGAGTGCTTTAAGAAGAAATCTACGTAGGCCAATTGATGGCTTCATAAATGAAAAGGCTACCTAACAAGTTTATTTGTTAAAGAAGGCCTTGTATGGTTTAAAGAAAGCACCAAGGATCCTGTATGTAAGGATTAATGATTTTTTGTTGAAATTGGGGATCGAAAGAAGTTATAATGAGGCAACATTGTATATTAAAGGTTATGCTCAAGAGCTTCTTCTTGTATCTATTTATGTAGACAATATACTAGTGACTGGCAGTAATGCCAAGACAATCAAGGAGTTCGGGCACAAGGTAATGGAGGTCTTTGAAATGAATGATTTGGGAAAAATGACTTTCTTCCCCAGTATACAAGTTAAGCAATGCCAGCATGGAATTTTCATTTCACAAAAGAAATATACTACTAAAATACTAAAAAAGTTTGATCTCACAAATTGTAAAGCTAAGAGCATGCCTATAGTACATGGAGAGAAATTCAAAAAGGAAGATGGCTCAAGCTCAACTGATGCTACCATGTGTAGAATCATGATTCGATGTCTATTGTTTCCATGTGCAATAAGGCTTGATATTATGTACATCACTGATGTCACATTAGGATTTATGAATTTTCCTACTGAAATGCATTTTAAGGTAGCAAAAAGGGTGTTGAAATTAATAAAAGGCACAATTGATTATGGAATTTTGTACATAAGGAGTACTGCCATAAAGCTCCTTGATTTTATTGACAGTGATTAGGCAAGTGCGATGGGAGACATGGAGAGCACTAGCAAATATTGCTTCACAAATGGCTTAGGTGTTGTTTGTAAGAGCTCCGAACAGCAATGCTCTATTGCCTAATCAACTGTAGAAGCATAATATATAGTTGCATCTATTGTTGTTAATCAAGTACTTTAGATGAGAAAAATTTTGGTAGACTTGAAGTTCATACAAAATAGGCCTACTAAAACCCTTTGTGATAATAAATCGGCCATAGTTATGGTAAAGAATCTTATTTTTCATAAGAAACAAAGCATATTAAAGTTAAATACCGTACCATAAGAGAAATTGAAATGGAAAGCCAAATTCAAGTTTTGCATTGTGAAATAGAAGATCAATTGGCAAACATATTTACAAAGCACTATAGAAAGAAAGATTTGAATTCCTAAAGGGAGAAACTTGGAATCATTAACAACTCTCACATCATGGAGGAGTGTTGATGACAATTATAGTAGCTATGATGTTATGTGTTGTAATGTTTTACTTCTTTTTTGTTTTATATGTTGTGACATGTAATGAAACTCTATAATGTATCTACAAAACTAAAGAAACTTTTTTTGTAATTGACATTAAAATAGGGAGAAAAATCCCTTAACTTAAGGAGTTATATATTTGTTATCATATGTCAATGAATGAAAAAGCTCCCTTCTGTTGTTTTATTTATGCTGCTGTGTTCTTCTCTTCTTTTTCCTATCTAAACTAAGTCTAAAACCATCATTCTCACTACTCATCCTTTTCATGATGTCTCTACTCTTTCAATCCCACTCACACTCAAGACCCTTCACTAGATCCTACATACAATGCTCTCTTGAAGCTAAGGTGCCCACCACCTAGCAATAGCAGTAATGAAGACCCAATACTGCCACTTGAAAGAGTGACACTAGATAAATTAGACGACAAGTACTATCGAGAACTGATGCAATACCATGCGTTGTTGGTTTCGAATCAAACACTATATACAAATTTAGTAACTTCTAAAATAGTAAAGATAAATGCTAGATTTGGCCAATTTTTGGGTGCTAAATATGCTAAGGCAATGGTCCATATAGGTTCCCATGGTGTATTCATCGGTAAAATGGGTGAGATTAGAAAGAAGTGCGGTGCTATGAATTAAGGAACATGCTTTAGGCAATCTTGAAAGGTGTAAAAATCGATTAACACAATACAAGTGTTTATTTGATTCATTTTCAATAATTCTTTCTATTGTTGAGATTTAAGAATCAATGTGTATGTGAGCCCCATAATCTCGTATGGTTATTCGAGCAAGTAATTTAAGGCGTAAGTAAAACTAATCTGAATGACCTAAAAATTTATGAGTAAACTCAAAACATTTGTTAAAGACACCCCGTGGATTTGGATTTTGAAAATACAATAAAAATATTATGTGTCATAAAATAACATATATAAAATGTGTGTATGTGTTGTATATAATTTTCAAGTATATGCATATACTCGTAATTAATTAAAATACCTAAATAATAGTATTTTAAGCTAAAATGAGATGGAAAAATTGTAAGAATTAATAAAAAAATTTCAAAAACAAAATGGGGCAGCTAGAATCAAGTTACCTTAGGCGTGTATATGTTTAAAGGCTAGCTATTAGGAAATTAAGATATCAAAACATGCAATTAGCCTATTTAAACTCCAATTTTAGAAGAGCAAGAGAGAGAAATTCATTTAGGCAACTTGCAAGTTCTAAAAAATTTGGAAAAACTCTCCACTAATTAATACATGAAAGTTAGGATCTAAAGAAATTTATTTTGGAGTTTGGAAATTAAAGGGTGAATTTAGAAAAAAAAAATATGTAAAATTGGATATAATCTAAGCTTAGTAGCATTCAAGAACCTTAGGAGTTTTTAGAAACCAAAGGCTGCCACCACAAGAAGCAGCAACCACCACCTAGCCATTTTGACAAGGATAGAGCCACTACTGGTAACTAGAGCTCAAGATTCTGGTAGGTGTCCTTTTTCATCCGATTTGTCAAAAATTAATAAAAATATGAAAAGTGTTTAAAAAGTTATACAAAAATTTATTCTTGCATGTTTTTATGTATAGAATCTTGGAAAATATTTTTTTGTATAAATTTAATAGCTACAATACACATCCTCAAGAAATCGGTAAAATCGACTAATTTTTATATCAAATTAAATTACCTTATCGATGTAGTTTCAAGTCTATAATTTTTTTGCTAACTATTCTCTACTTATATTAAAAAGCTATGAAGAGTATTCTTATAAAACTATTTTTCTAAATTTTTATTTGATTTTCAAGCCCTAAACTATATTTAAAATAGTAATTTTAGTGGAAAATAACCTATTTTTCCTAAGGGCCTCACTTAGATTTTAGGTTTAGGTGATTAATGGAGTAATGATTGTATACTAGAGCTGTTGAATTGAAGTTTGCAAATAAGAGTTGTGAACTTCAGTAGCATGTACTCTTACGAATAAGTGTTGTTATGAGGGATAAATGAAGCTCTAGTGAAACAGCGAAGTGTTTGGTGTTAAATATACTGTTAATGTATATTTGGTAGTTAGTTTTGGGAAAGGAATGTACAAATCTAATAGTTATGAAAAGTGGGAACAAGGTCAAACGATAACTCAGAGGGTTATTAAGTAAAAATTCTATTAGGATGCAACTCAAGAGCTAAGTCAAAGGGAGTTCTTGTCAAGAAATTAGAATAAGGGAAACTTAAAGGCAAAGTTAGAGGGTGAACTCTTAAGGAATTCAAAGTTGTTGGTCTTAAAGGAAAGTTCAAGGGTAGATTCATTGAAATTATGAAGTTGACTGAACTCAGATGAAATCTTAAAGGGTTTATGTTAAGAAATTTAATTTCTAGTAGACGCAATAACTTAGTCAAAAGGTAACTTAGAGTAATATTTGGGTTATTATATATATGTGAACACTCAGAAGTTATATCAGAGGATGGTGCTTGAAGGATCTGAAATACTTATTAAACTCAGAGGTTGAATCTACTATGAACTTCAAATGCCTATATGGTTCAAAGGGTAGCTTAGAGGATATTCTGCCGAAAGATTTAAAAGTTGAGGAGACTATACGGTTGGTTCAAAAGATTCCTTAAAGGGTACTTAAAGTGAAAATATATGAGTGTGAGCACTCAAAAGTTGTTTCAAAAAGTAATTCATCAAAAATCTTAGGTAGTTATCAAACTCAAAGGATTTTAGAGGATAATTCATAAGAAATCCTTAATACTCATAAAATTCAAAGGTTAATTCAGAAGTTGGTTTCATTATAAGCCTCACTCCAGTAAGGCTCAAGGGATGATTTAGAGGCTTCCTCGTATAAAAGCTTCATAGTTAATTTCATTCAAAACTTAGCTTAGAGGGTATCGAAGGTATAATTCATTGATGAAATGACTCTAACTTCCTATACTTATGCTAACATAACTCATAAATTAAATTCCAAATCAACCTAGTTTCTAAGGAGATGAGCAAATACATGCGTTCTCATGTCTCATATACTAAAATAAGAAATTCACTAAATATATAAGGAATTCTTGAAGGTAGGACAAATGAGCAACTACATTGGTGAGCAACTAAGTTCTAAGTAAGTGGGATTGGTGTTTCACCGTACTTTGAAGTATTTTTCAAGAATACTTGGAAACTTTAGTATATGTCTTATTTGTGGTTGTAAGTTAGTTCTCCATACGTATGTAATGTGTATGCTTAAATATGGCTGTGCTATTTAGAGTGTTAGACTTATGTATTGATTGTTTCATGATATTACTTACTTTGGACTATTTGAAATCGCTTAATCACCCCAAAAGCAATATAACACAAACTCGACTTAACTACTAACCAAACTTACATCACAATCTATTAGGGAAAACAATTAGGATTCTCGAGCCAAACACAGACCCTTTAATGAAGATAGTAGAAATGGTCATTTCCCTATCCTTAGTTGAACTAATTGATAAGAGTGGAGGTCACAACAAGATTAAAGACTATGTTTCAAAGGTAATCTCTAGTGGAGCGTATTTCCCCATTACATAAGCCTCGATTTGGTTCTAATTTGCGAAGTGCACAACGTCAAATTCCTCAAATCTTGAATTAGAATGGGCGCAATTTCTCTTATCTTACAATGATCAGCCAATGTCATGTGATGGTATTTGCTTAAACATACATTGAATCTAATTAACTTTGCTTAAAAACCTTGGTTACTTGATGATAGATATGTGCTATTGTCTCCATCTCACTTACTGAGCAAGTTATCACTCATTCCCCTATAGCTATTTTATATATTTCTAGTAGACTCACCAGTATTACACTAAGTTCCAAAAGATTAGAGAATGGGGTTGAGGAGTGAAATTCAAGACTAGCAGGTTATGTTCTTATTTATTTGTCGATTTTACTAACTTATAGGGAAACTAATAGGGTCTTTACTAATGACCCTCTAGTTTTCAATTATGAATACTATTATTATGCTTAATTAACTTGTGACTTTTTATAAACCTTTTACTAATCACTATATTTTCTCATATCAAATTACTTTTAAAACTTTTTTGTTGAAAATTGAGATTTTATACTCTAAATGATCTGTAAAGCTTAATTTTCTCGTTCATTTGAGCTACATGCTATTTTGAAAAGTTACATCATAGGTTAATGTCTATTAGACTTAGAATTGGATGGCTCGAATCAAGGAAGTAATAAACACCTTATGTAAGCTATACCTACGTTAGTGGCTAATGTGGTTAGCTTCAACCTTAGGTTGATTTACATGACGAGACTATTACAAATCTCTAGTTTAGGGCATAATAGTGCACATCGAGTACACTTCATTTTGTCTTCTCTATTGCGAACTTTGGTCCCTGAAATTTGTTTTAATGATTGTTGCTTCAAGTTGTAAAGAACTTAGTTGAATGAAAATCATTCTTCAAGTTATCTATTATTGAACTACATCTAGTAATTTAGTAGAGATAAAGTCTATATCCATGGATATTATTAATGTATGATAGGGCGAAGGTATGCATAAAGCTAATTACCTGAAATCGTATTTTGGAAGTAGAAACAAATCATTTTAGTCAAAGGGTATAATTTTAAGTTAATAATTAACAGTTAGTAGATATTTGAATATTTAGGAAATTTGTGCAAATTACTCCTAAAAACTTTAAAAATTGTGCTAGCTCATAACTTTTTCAAAAGTTGATACTTACTACCTTTGAAACAAGTTGGCATGATGAAGTAAAAACAATATATATGTGGTGACTACTATCACCATCACCTCTAAATTGTCAAGCATCACCGACACCACAACCATCATCATATTATCACCACACTACTACTAACATTACACCACCACTTTGCCACCACTACCATTACCACTACCTTCCTAATTTTTATCATCATTACCACTACAATTTCGCCACTAATATCTCTATTATATCTCACCTAAAATACCTCAAATCAAAAGGTCAAATAAGTAGTTAAGCGCTAAAGGTAAAATGGCAAATTTAAAATTCTAATCAATAGATTTTTCAATGTCAACAACAATTATTTAGATAAATGACTTTGCTAAAATTATTTAGGCATGGATATTTAATAAACTATTAAATAAGATATTTTAAATTTGGATATAAAATAAATTATTGATTCAACCTTAACCTTATACTTACCAAGTGGGGCTATGTTGGTCTTTTAACTTAATTAAGAGTTGTGAGGGAATTGAAGTTAGTATTACTTTAAATCTGGGGGGGGTAGGGGTGTAGGACTCCATAAATCTTTATAGATCTCATGCCACACCAAGAGAAAGAGAGGGAGATTACACTATTAATCAAGCTTATTTCAATCAATTTGAACGTGTATCCAGGGATCTAAGGCTCTTAGTCAAGGATTTACTTCCAATTATTGGAAAATTTCCTTCAATTGAAGTTCTTTTAAAGATAGATTTAAGATTAATTTGATAAGTTTTATTCAATCAATGCATATTGAAGGGAATTGAAGAATTAAAGGAAGATCATGTGGAGTATTAGCTCCTCTAGCAATTTATGTGGAGCTTATGGTAGTGGTAAGTGGGTCTTAATCTTAAATGAGCTTCTTCTATGGGAAATGACCTTTTTAAGGTCACTTCTACTTATAGGTTTCCTTCATATGCCTATTAAAAGGTGAGAAGTCTAGGATGTCTACCTTTCGTAAAGGTTGATCCCATTTAAAGGCTTCTTCAATAGGACATGACCTCTGTAAAGGTCAATTATGCTTATAGATTGCCTTCATTTACCTATTGAAAAGCAAAAGGTCTTGGACATTGACATTTGATACAATCCTAGCTAGAGGCTTCTTTTATAAGAGATGACCTTTACAAAGGTCAATTATACCTATAGGCTACCCATGTACGCCTATCGAAAGGTAGAGCTTTAGGATGTCAACCTTTAGTAAGGGTAAGTATCATGCCCCAAAGGGCATCTTGATGTAATGGTTCATTGTATACTGTATAAAAGCTTAAGAAAGATCTTGTTATCACTCAAGAACTTCTATACTGTATACAAGGCATCGTTACTATAGATTGCTCCGAAGGTCTTTATAAGTCTAGTGCAGCATCAAAACATATAAACATACTCAACATAAATATCAAATATCATTAATACTAGAAGGTTCTAGTACAATATCATGATTAATATGGAGTTTATGCTCCAGTATCAACCTCCTATAACATATGATATAAATTACATATAAAAAAAAGTTTCAAATGATATATATATATAAGCACGATTAATATCTCAACTAAAACCATAATACTTCTAGTGTTGTACTTCGCTCACCATAAAAGATCCTCGATTTGGGTGTAATTAATATATACCCTACATCAAAGGAGATCTAAGCAGGTATGAGTAACAACTAACCTAATGAGATATCCCTTGTACCAAACACATGCAAAAGCAAGCAAGTTATCACTCATTATCATGCAATACATGGCCAAACATATGAATGCAAACAGTATATAGAGCTACTAGGAAATTATGTATAGTATGGATTTGCACCCTCTACTACGTGGGGTTTGTGAGACCCTAATTGCTCAGAGCTAGTGAAATTTGGGGTTTTTAAAAAATATTTTGAAAATTGAATAAATTTTTAATATGAGGCCATAGAAGTTAAAAAATGAGTCCTTGTAAAGCTTATTTTGCAATATAAAGTGCATAAATTTTGTAATTTAATAAAACATAACTTTATCAATATTGTTTGTATCCATCGTAAACGTAAATATAAGCTCCGGAATATAACAAGACCTTAAAATGAATTACTTGACTTATAGAAATAATTATTAGGAGTAATTGATTGTAAAATAATCATGTAATTGGTGAATATATATATATAGATGTACAAAATTATTAAATATTAATATATAATATACATAACTATACATATATGTAGAAATTACTAATGTGACTATATAAGATATGTAAAAAATTAAAAAGGACAAATGGTGATCTCATTTTACAAAGCTGAGGATGTGACATTAGTTTAGAATTAACTAAGATTATGCGTCATGTAAGTAAAGAAAATCAAACATGTAAGAATTAGAAATAAAATAAATGTAAATCCACAAAAGAAAATCCCTATGCATATAAAAACCCCTCCTAGTTATACACTTTTAGCATTTGATGAGTGAGAATGAGGTCTACAAAAGTTAGGATAGCTTTAGGAATAAGAGAATTAGGAGTTGAAACACAACTAGAAGAAATTAGTGGAAATTTTGGGGTTTTTGGAGTATGCGAATTTAGGCATCAACCAGAGGTGTAACGAGGTCACTACTCTACATTTTGGATTATGCCTATGTGGCTATACAAACTTCTTCCCCTCACTAGTGGTCAAAGCTTGAAGTTCCAATGAGTGATCGATTTCCTTTGTTTTTATCATAATGTGACTAAAAATAGTAAACAATTTCCAAAAATTATAAAACTTGATTTTCTTGAGTAATGTTTTATGTAGAATTCAAATACCATCCTATATTTTTCCAAATTTTAAGAGTATCTATGAGTTCCTTAAGAAAAATATCCTATCCACCAATTTTCTTTCGCATTTTCAAAAACTTAAACGATGTAATTTTAGCTTAAGTTTTTATGTATGAGTTCCTTAAAGATTTTACTTTCACATTATGTAATTAGTTTTTCAAGATTGACAAGCTGTGTTTTTTATAGAGTTTGATTCTAAATAAAATAGTATACTTGAGGAGTTTTTCTCTATGATTTTTAATGAACTAAAAGTAACTTTATTATAGATTAAAGAATTGATAGTTCTTGATGATGTTCAAAAGAGGATTACTTTTGATTTTAAGTGGAAAACCTAATAGTAAGATGGTTATTGTGGTTAAAATGCCAAACTACATATTTTCCTACTTAAAACTATCTACTCGTTCACTTTGCTAAATAAAACAAAGAGGAATAGAATTGTCATTACTAAGGAATTGAATAGGGGTATAATAAATGACGAATATATATTACATTATTCACTTAGGTGGTTCACTTGACAATACTGTAATGCAATAAAACTTGAATAGCTTTTAAAAAAACCAAAATTACCCTCATCTAATAATTATTAGATAGCATCTCTTCTTTTTCATAACTCATGAACCCTAACCCTAATATGGACACCACTAATTGAAGCCTAAATTGACAACTACAAAAGAAAAAATTGATAACAAAGACAAAATCCTAAACCCAAAATTAGAGAAAGACCCAGTTCAACACCTTTGTTAAAGCAATAGTAGACAAAACCTTTGAGCAAAGATGAAGAATCAAAAGAAGAGAGAGGAAGTTAATGGTATGGATACTAGGAGACAATACCTTCAGCAAAAATTTAACCACCACACCATAATTGTTTTACTAGAACTTTTCTACTAAAAATCTTTCCAAGAATAAATTCTACTAGATTTTCTCTAACAAAAGCACAAGATATATCATGCTAGGTTTTTAGCTAAAAATCCCTTTTAGAGTAAATTACCACCATGATGAAGGATTTATAACAAAGACGATGTTACATGAGTCGATAGTTACATGGAACGGAAGAACCGAAATAGTAATTTCATTGTTCTTATTGGTCTCTTTAGACTAATTGGAAGTGTTTGAAGAGAGAGGGAGAGAAAAAGTTTGTAGCTATTATCACCATGGATACCATAGCCATTCATGGAGAGAGAGGAGAGAAATATGCTGTGTTCAATTTGAGTGAGTGGGAGAGAGAGGATGATTAAATTAATTTTCAAAATATTATTTGTAATATGGAAAATAGTTTGGGGTTATTTTAGGAAAAAAAAATTAATTGAGATTAAAATTTTTAATTCATGAGTCTATGTAAAGAATCCCAATTCAATGTTTTGGAGAATTGTGATTCCATGGGGAATTGCTCTAACATGGTCAAAATATAAGTGAACACCGTAACAACCATTTTCGAAGGAATAAGGGGGGAATGGATAAGTGAACATGTTGTACTTCTTTTTTTTTTTTACCTAAACCATATGTTTTCTACTAAAATATGCTAATATAAGTGTTAAAGCAAGGTGTTGAGTGATGTTCTATTTTGGTCAAGTATGTGAATGATTTGTTAATTTACTAAAGCAAGTAAGTAAGTTGGAAGATTGGTTAAAACCTAAGCTATATTGAAATGTATATCTTGGAATTGATTAAAAGGTAGGTTAGAAACTACACTCCATATATGAGAAATGACTTCCTAGCATCTCTATGCCTATGATGAGTTATGTGGTTAAATACGGAGTGAATTAGCAGTATAATAGGTATTAGATAAGTATCATGGTTAGGCCTTTCATACTGGAATCACTATGGAATGTTGAGTAAAGTGGATTTTTGTAACATCTATAAAGTAGTGAGCTGGTCAAAAGCTTAGTCTAAAGATGTACTAGGGAAACCCTATAATGAGGGGGAGAGTTAGAGACTTGGTCAAAGGTTACCCCAAATGAATTTATTCTAAAGGACACAAATGAGTTATTAATTTAGTTTATACATAGCATAAAATAACTTGTACCATATACACTATGATTAGATGAAGCACTAAAAGAGGAGTTATCATATGAAGCTTAACGTTCGGAAAATCACTAAGTAGCCCTAGTAATTGGATACTTATATGTTATAGTAGATTTTATCTACCCATGTGATCTTCTAAATTACTTTGCTATGATTGACGTGGTTGAGCTTGAGCTTAAGTGTGATATGTTAATTGATGAGTTGTGAAATGTTTTCAAATCTCTTATATACGTTCTTGGATGAGCCACACTTGGCTATTAACTGTGATGACGGCAATTGTGCTACTAATTAGTTATGATTGTTGAGTGGGATCTATATTAACTTAGACAAAAGCTAGGTACTAACCACTAGCCCTACCTCCCAAGATATTTACTTAAGTAAACCCAATAATGAGATTTTAGAAATGAACATGTAGAGGAAATGAAGTAAAAGCTCAGCTAATAAATAGATTAGTAAATTTGCTTGATATTCCTTAGTTTTTCTTGATATGTGATTGATGCATTCATAGCACAACACAAAGAAAAAAAAACAACCTACACATCAAGTTTTATAAAACTAAGATTTCGCTTGGCTAGGCTTTATTTTGAAAACGTACATTTTGTTAAGAAAGTAGTTTGGCTTCTAAAAGCCTAGTTTTATAAAGCAAATAGCTTGAATTATAAAAACTGGCCTTTGAGCATAATGTTAAGTTCTTTTCCGCTATGTCATCTTTCTAGACATTCTATTTTTACCCTATTATAATTTTAAAATTTCTTTTATGTAGTAAAAAGGGTCTTAACTAAAAAATACAAAAAAAAAAATAGAAAATGTGGAAAAACACCAAAATATTAGAAAATTGCAAAACATATAAAAATTAGAAAATTAAAAAAAAATACAAAGATTAGAAAACTAAAAAAAAAAAATCTTAGGTTAGAAAATAAAAAAAAAATCAAAAATTGGAAAAAATATGAAAAGTTAGAAGTGTTAGAAAATGGAAAAAGTGTGGAAACAAAAAAATTCTTAAGGATATTAGAATATTAGAATAATAAAAGCAAATAATGAAGGTTGGGCATGATCTTTAAATAAAAAGACCATTTAAGCTTATTTAGGCCCAAGCCAAATTCAAAATTCAAAACTGGCCTAAGCCAATCTAATATATATATATATATATATATACAATTTGATTACATATATGGATGAAGCACAAGCTAATAGCTTGATGGTAAAGGATATATGCACATGGGAGGCCCAAATTCAAGTCCTAATAAGGTCGCACGTAACCTTCTTTTTCACATAGGCAAAAAATGTATATCCAAAACACGTTTTCTTTTTCATCCCCTTCACTAGCCAATTCCTAAATACTCACCTAGCTAGCTTGATTCTCTCTTTTTTTTCAATCAAGTATTTTGATGATTTCAACAAAAATGGTGAAATCATAAACATAACATTGGATCTTGTTGAATTAAACCCAAAAGTTGTCTAAATTCATACAATGCAAAGGTCAAATTTGGCTATGAAATCACCCTTAGGCATGAAATTTTGAGATGCTCAAATCCTTAAATCCTCCTTTAATAGAGGTTGCTAAACTTATTCGAGCTTAGATTAGTATAAAAGGACCCCCAAGCATCAGTTCTCACTTGAATCACTCAAATCATTCATAATTGAGCTCTCTCTCTCTCTTTACTAAAGTTACTCTTTCTCTCTCTAATTTGTAGCTTGTTTCTAATAGTTTTCAAATAAGACCATTGCTACGATCAAACTGCATAAGCTCTAAGCATTTAATAGATAACATCCCCATCTCTTGTCATGACCTATAGGAGTTCTGCCCATCACCTAAGGATTGAACTACTAGCCACCACCCCAAAAACCCTAGCTTCGCTCTTCCCCAATCAAAACCACCACCACCACCACCATTTGACTCCTAGCATATCACAACCCCTGGCTATACCATCCTTTCGCCTCCAACAACTACTTTATGAATCAAGCACCGCTACTATCTCATGGCCAATTTCAATGACCCCAAAAACCACCACCATTAGCTAAGGCACAAATATCAAGCCCTCATTTCCCAATAAGAAACACATGAAAATACCCTTCCCCACTTGAAAATCCAATCAAAACCACCCTAAGCAGCCCCTACCAATAACTTCTTCTTCCCCTCTTAATGCTCACATGAGTTTAAATGAGTACCTAGCCTAGACCTAATCTGACTTGAAGACCCACTCCAATTTCGTAACCAAGCCACCGTCTGACCTAATTCCTAAACCCAAGTTCAAGTTTTTTCTTTCACAAAAAACAAAAAGGTTATTTTTAAAATAAATAAATAAATAATAGTCCAAAAATTTTTTCACTCTTTTTTACTTAGATATTTTCTTTTCTTTGTTTTATTTTGTAAAGTTCTTTTTCAAAAACTTTTCATTTTTTATTAAAATATATAATAAAAGCACTTTTAGACTAATAAAAAAAGAGAAAAATCTTCAATATAAAAAGAGTTTTATCACTTGGGAGAATGCTTCAAAAAAATAAAACTCTATTAATAAGCCATTTTTTTTTTTAAAACTAAGACTCATGTTAGAGTTTTCAAAATAAATATATACACTAAAGTTAGGACCCTTTTAGAATCTTTCTTGAATAGAACCAAATAGATAAAAACATAAAACTGAGTATCTTTTTACAATTAAAACAAACCAAACAATAAAGTTTCTACAAGAAAATGAACTAAGAAAGTTTGATTCCCGACAGTAGGTATGTAGGCACCTGTAGGTAAGTTTAGGATAACTTAAAATATAGAAATTTTCTATTTTACCCTTTTGTAAATAAATAGGTTTTATTTCTCAATTTTTTCCATTTTGGAATAAAATATTTTCTTCTTTACTTGTGAAAAAAGAAAAACATAGATTTATTTTTTGATAAATGGGTATTTTGAAAAATAAATCTAAATTTAGAAAGTTAAAGTGATACCCATTTAGGATTTAATAAATTAACCGTCGAACTCAATATCTTTAGTGTTTTGAAAATCGTTTTCAAAATCTGTTTTTCTCGTAGATTAGTGGTTAGGTTAGAATCGATTTACCAAATCGATTCTAACCTAACCTTTTTTTTTTTTCCCTAAGTCTAGTTAGATGGCAACTCTAAATATTTTTTAACCCTTAAAAAAAACCAAATTTTCCTTGATCCCTAATCGATAGTTAATATTAAACAAGTAAAGTTTAATATTAATCGAGTTAAGGAAAATAAATTGAAAATTCAAGTTCAACAAGATGGAGACTCCACTAGGGATGTAGTTTTGAGGGCTAGCCACTGAAAACTTTTAGATTTAGAATTATTTTTCAAAATAACTATGTTAAATTTTAATTTCTTGTAAATATTTTCAATTATACATAATTAACCTTTTTATTATAGTTAGCTTTTGTGATTTATATCTTTTGGGGAGTGTGGAGGTGGAGGGTTTATTTCTTAGTCATGATGTGTAGTAAATACGTTCAAACCTAATAGTAGACCATTGTATAAGCTCTAGGTGATGTGGTGTAATCGCCACTCGAGGTTAATTAGGTTACTCCACTTAAGTTTCAATGTTATCAAACCTTTTCTCTGAAAACGTATGAGATCACAAAGTTTAAGGACCTTTAAAACTTACCCCAATAGCATTCACAAACCCTTTCTTGAAATTAGCAAATAGACATAATGTGGCAAAACTAGAAAAAAAAAAGGAGAAGTTTGCAACCATGGTGTTTCCTAACTTTTTCCTTGTAAATATTTTCTTGTAAATTTTCTATATTTTTTCCATTCTTTGTAAAATATTAATATAATTCCCATGTAAGTAGGATAGTTTTGATGCAATTTTTATTTTTTTATAAAAATGGCTAGTTCCTCCTTTACGTTGGCTCTTTTTAAGGAAGTCAACATCCACAAACCTTTGGAACCATAAGAAATACTTAAGAAATGGGTTCAATTTTTTAGCCCAAATCAATTGAAGACCATTTAAAATAAGATATGGTTTGTCCTCATTGCTCAAGATTCAAGTCAATATCACCATGGTATGGGCCTTGGTCTATTTATGGGATCTTAAAATGTTAGCCTTTTGTTTTGGCCCCATCATTTGAGCCTAGTTATTAAACAATACTCCCATTTGTTGGGGACCCCCTCTATTAGAAGTGGATGGTATGTTCTGGATATTACAGTTGGGCTTACAAAAATTTTCAATAGGCTCTTAAGGCTTTGTAAGTCTGAATTATGTAGAATGTGGGTAGATCGCAATAGAAGAATCATCAAGGTAAATGATATTTTTAGTTGGCTTAGAACCCCATCCAGTTATGAAAAGAAGCCTTTTTTATGCCAATCCAGAAGTCTAGTAGTAATATAGGATCACTGCTTATATCTTAACAGCTTTTGGGTCCATTTTGTTTCTTAATGGGGTTTTCCATATACATCACAGAATCATAGAACTAGTTACCCAATTTTTAGAAAGAAAGTCCTACACTCTAATACTGTTGGTTGAACAAAACCAAAATTCTCAATAGCTACAAGGAAGAAAGAAATGAAGATTCAAAAGCCAGTTACTCATGGTCTGGTTTATTAGCGATACACAAAGCCATAGACCTAACTTCTCCCATAAGGAATGCGTTCAAAGGATGAATCCTGTTGATGCTAATGCGTTCAATGGATGAATACCATTGATGCCTTTGCTATTGTAATCCAACTTCTCAAAAATTATACTACATATTAATGGGTTAAAGCGTTTCAAAAATTCCACAATGAAAATATCTCTTAGGTTGCAAGTTGGATAAAAATACTCAACTTAAAGAAGTAGAAAAAGGTAGAAGATGAGTCAGGTAACTACAGGAACAAGAGGAACTAAACTTTAGGGTTTCTTGTAATCAAACAATGTAAATAAAAGTTTGAATAATGTATTGGAACTTTTAAGTTGCAATATTAATACAATATCAGTTTTCCTACATCATGGTTTATTTCCTAATTCCTTCCCTTACATCCATATGCCATTCATCTTTCAAATTTACATATTTACTTTGACATTTATTTCCTTCTAGAAAAAAAAAAAGAAAAAAGAAAAGAGAGAAAAGAAAAACTATTAATAATCATGAAGCGTTGTCTTTTGTAGGTTCAAGATAGCTCGCAAGTAATACATCTCCCTAAGAAGCCTTATACTCACCCGATCAAGAGTTAGAATGTTTACTAGCATCAATTGGAATAACAGTGACACCAACCAAACTCTTAAGGAGAAAGTGGAAGACTTGTAGAAGACCACGGAAGATTTAATAGAAAGTGTCATGCTCCTTACAGCTACACAAGTAGCTCTTGATGTAAACAAGAGTGCCAAGAAAGGTAAGAAGGCTATGTCCCCTTCACCTAATGAGAATATGGCCTAATATGCTTCCTTAAGCAACAATTTGACTATTCACCAAGCACCCGGTTATGATGATCTCCAAAAAGATCGTGAGGACAAGCAAAAGAAAATGAAAAAGAAGTTACTCCAACAATTTGCTAATAAGATGAAAGCCATGGAAAGACTAAATGGATTTGAACAAGTACGGATTAATGACCTAATTCGATACATCAATGAGTCTTTTCCTAAGAAGTTTAAAGTACTAGAGTTTGAAGATATAATGGTATAAGATGTCCCAAGATGCAGACTAGGCTCTATGTAAGAAAAATGAGCAAGTATGTGCAATATGAATAGTTGATCATACCAACATTTCAAGATAACTTAACAAGACTAGCATTTGTTTGGTACGCTCAAATCAATTTCAAGTAGAATAACACTTGGGACTAACTTGCTCGGGTACTCTATGATCAATATAAGTTTATGAACCTAAAATTCAGTTTTCTATTTTTCTTAACTTGATTTAAATTAAACCCTCTACCCATTTAATTTAAATATTCAATAAAAGTTAAGAAAAACGGTTTCTTATGGTTTTGTAAGATTGGAGTTGCCACCCAATAAAAACTGGAAAATGATAAGAAAATTAAAACAAATTAGGCAGATTGGTTTCAATTTAGCTACTAGCCCACGTTTTGAAAACCTTATAGAAAAGTTTTCAAGAAACCAAAGATAACTAGTTCTAGAGCTAACCTATTTAAACCAAAAAATTACCACATTAAAATGCTAAGTTGAGCTTTAACTTTTAAATACCCCTTAAAGTTAAAGGAGATAATTTTTTGTTTTTATTTTCTCTTCATCTTTTCAATTTTCTTATTTGTGCCTTTGTACTTTTTCTTTTCAAAAGATTTTACCTTCTAAGAAAAGAAAGGGAAAATAAAATTTTATTTCTTTTATGGTCACCTCGTAGGTGCCTATGTATCCGGTATTCAAAATCAAACCTTTGTAGATCCTTTTAATAAAACTTTAGCAATTTAGTCGGTTTTAATTTTGAAAACAATACCATGTTTATATCATTAACCGATTTATTCAATGTTTGCAAACAAAAATTCTAAAAAAAGGCCCTAATTTTATTCATGTGTTCAATTTTGAAAACATCCCTATTTGATACTAATTTAAAAAAAATTAGATTAATTTCTTTTTTTTTTTCTAGAAAGGACCAATTTTTTTTTTTTTTGAGAAAAGACCTAAAATTTGAAATTTGCATTAATGATTTATTGGTTTATCTTAAAAAGAGAAGTCCTAAAATTTAGTCATAAAAAATAAGGTTTTTTTTTTTTAAGCTTACTAATATATTTTACTAAAGAACAAATTTTTTTTATTTTTTCGAAATAATTTTTTATTTTTAATTTTTTTTTTTTGGGAAAAGATTGTACATCTTAAATGTGCCAATGTCACTTGTTTGTTTTTCCTAAAAATTTTTTTCTACTTTTTGAAACTTTTTTTATATACAAGTACTAAAAGAAATTTAAAAAAAAAACACTTAACTATACAAAAGAACTTTTTAAAAAAAAAAATTTTTTCATTTTTTAAAGCAAATTTTATTTTACGTTTTTATATTTTTATTTTATTATTTAACAAGTTGGCTTCCATTAGTCTTGAGAGCGGTGGTTACCCCACAACATCCTTAAGAACTATACAATACCCCTAATCCTAATATTATTTTTTATTATTTTCATTTTTGAAAAAAGAACTTTTGCTTTTTATTTTTTGTTATTGTATTATTTTTCAATTTCATTTTTCAATTTTCTTAATTTTCATTTTATTAGTATTATTATGTTTTTAATTTTTTTTTATAAGCCCTTCTCATCTTAGGGAGGTGGTTACCTCACAACACCTGGGAATTACACAATAGCCCTTACTATTATTATTTATTTATTTATTTAGTTTTTACTAATATAAAAATAAAATAAATGAGATAAATAATAAAGAAAAAGGGAAGAGGGTCAAACATGGTTAATAGGTCCTCAAGTTGAGTTACTGGAGTAGACGAAGTTGAATCTAGAGCTCCATAGGCCTATTATGTACATGGCACATGCCTAGGGTAAAGAGACAAAAGGGTAGTAATAAGGGTTGCTTCGATATGTTTCGTTGGCAAAAACAAGCAAGTAAATGTGCTTTTATTGGCTTTTCAAGGTTGAAAAAGCCAATGGTGATAATGCCTTAGCCTAAAGTGGTGGCTGGAGTAATGGTTTGAGTGTTGGTTCGTGGTAACCAACTTTGGATAAAGAGAGAAAGTCACAACAGAACTCAAACAATAACGGATTGAAGTCAATAGAGGGTGGTTTCATAAGTTTTTTTATGATGGGAAAGCTAATGGTGGTGGCCATTTGCTTTGAAAACCACCAAAAATGAAACTTTTCAAGGGAGAATTTACTCAAGCTAGAGTGAGAAACTATAAGTTAGAACTTATGGGAGAGAAATAAAGTCAAAATTCCTCTCTGAATGAGCTCTAGGAGGAACTATTTATAGGTTAAGAGCTTGAAATGGAGATGGAAAGGCCATTAATGGCTAAATCATGAAACATGGGTTTGGGTTGTGTAATCCTTAATTAGATGAAATTTGTGGAAAAATCAATGATTAATGAGTGATTGAATGCAAGATGGACATGGGATTACCATTTCAATGATTAGAAACTTCAAATCTTTCTTGGAATAACAAGATTCATAATCTTGACTTTAACTCGATTTCAAGATTTTCCTTTGATTTGAAGTTTAACTTTAACCTATGAAATGGATGTATTGAGACGAGTTTTGAGGTTCAATCCATAGCTCTCTATGTTGGCAATTGGTTTTTGTCATTTATTTGAAAAAACAATTGTTGAAAAAGGAGTTGAAAATGGCTAAAAAAAAAATTAAGGATTGCATAATTTTTTTTTTTTTCAAATTCAAGCCTCAAAAAGACAACAATGGTGTCTTCATGCTTCAACTGATAAAAGAGTGCTACATGGTGCTTCTAATTTTAGAAGGAAAAAAATGAGATAAAGTACCTCTATGTTAGATCGAACTCAAGACCTTTAAGTCCATGTACCAAACCAAATCCTAAACCACCTAAGCTAACATGTTCCTCAATTAGATTTTGAAGCAATATATATTTCTTCTTTTTTAGCTTATTTTTATAAATGGTCCAATTAACCTCTAACCTTAAAAATTAGCCTTAGCCTTTTAAGTCCTAGAAAATGAATTTATTCCTACAAGAAAGTCTTAGATCTAATAAGCATATGCAAAAAATTATTTTCAAAAATGAACCAATATAATAGAATTATAGGCTCAGTTTTGTTCAGTGCTTGGCTTCAATTAAAATTTGAATTGCTCATAAAATATTTAATTTAAGTTCAATTGAGGCACCGTTCAAAGCTACGATCAACTTAAATCATCTTTTTTTTTTTAAATATTAAAAATAAGCAAGTAGAACCTTAAAAAAAAAAATTCAATACAATGCCTGTTTTTTCCAAAAAAAAAAAAAAAACTATAATTCTATCAAATCGCATATGTTTATTTGACTTCCAATTCAGCTCATTAACCTTGAAAAATTAAAAGACCCTAGAAACGAAACCTAATGACCCTTATTTTTCTGAAATTCTATATTTTGTATTTTTTATATTTTCTCCTTTTTTGTATTTTTTTTTCAATTTTTTTTTTTGGCATTTTTTGTAATTTTTCCTTTTTTTTTGTATTTTTCAAACTTTTCTTATTTTTTGTGCTTTCTAATGTAGGGCCTTTTATTTAAGAACTTTAAAAAAACATAAAGAGCAAAAATGAGGTATCTACAAAGTTCAATAGTAGCCACATTTATGCTTGATCTAGATTGTAAACCCCGTAAATTTAGTATTCTAGATAATGAATTGATTTAAATATTATAGGTAATTACTTTAACTCAACGGAGTCGATAAATTTAAAACTAATTAAAATTTTAAACTCAAACACAATGCGAAAGATAAAAACCCTAAAATTTTGCTCGAAACCTAAATCGTATATGAAAACCCTAAACTCCATGTACACGTAAATGCCTGAAATTCAACTCGAACTTAATGAAAATCCTAAAACTATAATTTTAAACTTATAAAATGAATAATTATGCCTTAATAGTGATAAAACCTTAATTTAATACAATTAACGATTTAAACGCACCATCGCATAAAATCATCAACAAACTCATAAAGATAACTTTTAAATATTATAAATATAACGGTTAATAATTAAACTAATAAATTTTATAAAAATTAAACATTATTTCATAATTAGTAAATTTATAATTTTTATATCTAGAAATTTCTTATTTTTCCTTTTCCTTTTTTTTTTTTCTCTTTTGCTTCTTTCTTCCTTCTTTTTCCTTTTCCTTTTTCCTTCCTAAATTTTTCCTAGCTGCCACGTGAACTTCCAAAAGAGTGTACAGCTGCTGATTTTTTTTTTTTTTTATTAACATGTGTTAATTATGTGTCTAAACCAAAGCTCATAAGATAAGGATAAGGTCTTGTCAATTAAATGTCATATCTTACCTTGATTTTTTTTTCTTTTTCTCTTTTCATTCTATTTTCTACCAAATCCTCGAGTAAATCACACCTCAACCAAGAAGTAAAAACACACAAATACCTCACATTTCTTCCCTTGTTCCAAAACTGTAAAGCATACCCTTCATTTTCCTCTTCTAGTGACTTTCTTTTCCTCCATTTTCTTCTTGATTTTTAACAAACATAAGAAGAAGAACCCTTGGATTATATATTCAAGACACCAAAAGTAAGAGTATTTAGTATGTATATGATAATTACTTTACCATAGTCATCTCTCTCTCTCTCTCTCTCTCTCTCTCTATATATATATATATATATATATATATATATTTCATGTATGTTTTAGTATCTTATGTATATTAAGAGTATGTACAATTTTTTTTTCTCAAAAAGAAAAAAACATATGCACATGTATTGGAATTTTATAAAATTGGGTATTATACCATGTACATGTACTTATAGGTATAAATACATAGATATATTCAAGTTTACATATATGTCATATTTGATTCTACACATAATTAGTATAAGGATTTGTGTATATGTACATATATATATGTATACTATGTATTTTCATTATATATATGTTGTATATGTAAGTATAAAGTACAAAAACATAAGCATAATATATATANTATGTATGTATGTATGTATACTATGTATTTTCATTATATATATGTTGTATATGTAAGTATGAAGTACACAAACATAAGCATAATATATATATGATATATATATATATATATCATATATGTATGCATGTATAATATATGTATATCTGTATAATAGGTATTTTTATTATATGAGTATATGTACCAATAAGTGGCCGATAGTACATGTATAGATATATATGTATCAAATACAAAAAGTACTAGTAAGGTATATGTATGTATAAGTGTATAGAACGTATAGTATATTTAAGATTATCTTACTAAATTACATAAGTATTAGAATAAATAAGTGAGGGAAAATAATCTCATAAGTGTATATATATATGTATAAAAATACGTATGATAATAGTATATTGTGCATAAATATACGAGTATACTTAAAGAGTACACGTATCAAATACTCTAATATTAGATTAGTAGATAAAGTAAGATGTATATATATAATTATTTATGCTGTAAGGTTAAGAGAAAAAGGGAAATGATTAATTTTCAAACTTTAATAAAATATAATAACAAATATAATTATATAAGTATTAAGTAAATTACAAAATGAAAATAATTTTTTAAAAATACAAAAAAAAATTAAAATGACACATGGCACACTCTCAAGCTGCCACATCATCGTTTAATAAAATTTAATTAAATTTGTAATAATAATAATAATAAGAAAATAATTAATTAACTAGAAAATTATTAAAATAATAAAAATGAATTAAATAAGTCTTAAACCTTAAAAATAACAAAATNATATATATATATAATACAAAAAGTACTAGTGGGGTATATGTATGTATAAGTGTATAGAACATATAATATATTTAGAGTTATCTTACTAAATTACATAAATATTAGAATAAATAAGTGAGGGAAACTCATTTCATAAGTGTACATATATACGTATAAAAATATGTATGACAGTAGTATATTATGTATAAATATACGAGTATACTTAAAGAGTACACATGTCAAATACTCTAATATTAAATTAGTAGATAAAGTAAGATGTATATATATAATTATGTATGTCGTAAGGTTAGGAGAAAAAGGGAAATGATTAATTTTCAAACTTTAATAAAATATTATAACAAATTTAATTATATAAGTATTAAGTAAATTAAAAAATGAAAAGCATTTGAAAAAAATACTAAAAAAATTCATGAAAATGATACGTAGCATCTTCTCAAGCTACCACGTCATCATTTAATAAAATTTAATTAAATTTTTAATGATAATAATAATAAAATTAATTAACTAGAAAATTATTAAAATAATAAAAATGAATTAAATAAGTCTTAAACCTTAAAAATAACAAAATATGTAAATTATGATAAAGTAAACTTAAAAATAAGAAAATGTCAAAAATATAAAATTTAGAAATTTATTAAATCATAAAATCATAAAGCTTAAAATAATAAAATACAATTACTTAGGATAAAATAATAAAATTCATAGTATTTTTTAGTCACCATGAAAATTGCGATTTATAACGTCCAAAACAAATCCCGATAAGAGAAAATACATCCGAAAACAATAAAAATAAACTATAAGTTCATAAAAATCTGAATTAAAACAGAAAAGTTATATGCGATTGGAAATTTAATATAAACCAAGAAAAGTAGGTAAAATATTTAAGTTAAACTATAATTATACTATACTTGGGTTATAGTGAGAAGTAGTAATAAATATATAGTTAATTGGAGAACCTAGTTTTTCAAGATATTTATAAGTTTTTATTATCCCCTAGGTACCTAATTATTAAGACTTAGAAATCCCAAAGGTCGGGAAAGTGAGTATTAACCTAGGTGAAGGAGTTCTTATGATATGTTACCTGCTTACTGTTTGCTATTTGTATGATGCTTGTTGGTTGATACCGATTGTTTGATTGAATGACTAATTGCTTTGTGTGATATCATCTACATAATTACTTTCTTAAACTAATAAATATAACTGTTCGACTAAAATAACTAGTTATATCTGTCGCATTTCTATGACTCAATTGATATAATGATGGAGAGTGATAGTTTTGCAGACTTTTTAGAAAAGTATTTTTGGAAAACATTTTTCCAAACTAAAATATATTTTGTATGATTTCTATGAGGATTCATAGTACCAGTGAATGATATTTTTATTATTAAGACAAAGCTAACATAGAATCTCTAATTAATTGTAAGAAGACTCACATATTTATGCTCGTAGGGCTTTAGATAATTGTTTATAGCGAAATGGACTCGCTTTGTATGCCCCAAGGGCCTTTGATATGTTTGGTGGGCGACCTTAGTTGAGGTCCACTTATATTGATTGTTGATTCTCAAACTAGGGTAATAGTCGAGTAATGTCTAGTGAGACATTGCCCCTAGGCAGCCTTATGCGGTTAAGGTGAAATGCTCCTACTGGTAAGTATGGAGGAAAAATTGACGTATAAACGATGTAAATCTATACCTTCCATAGTTCCAGACTCTTATGGATATGTTGCTTACATTCATCATGCTTGCATTCATTTCATATGTAAATAGCTTATATGTGTATTAATAATGATTAATAACTTGCTTGAAAGGTAGTAGTAAGGAACGAATTCACTGAGCCGTAGTTTGCTCATTCCCCTATAGTTTCTTTTACAAGTTTCTTATAAGCAGGGATTGGGACAAGCTTCAGAGCAAAGTACAAACAAGAAATAGGCTTAGCAATGTTAAAGTTAATTGAAAAGTGTATAGTGATATGAAAACAATTTATGTTGAGTATATTCATATAATAGGATTATGTAGTATTTCTTATAAATTAATAAGTTGTTTTACCTTGTCTTAGCATTTGGTATGGGATATCGATTCTTTGTAGTTTTGATGGATTGTGGCCATTGGATATCCATAACCATAGTGACTTATATTTTATAGTAAGTTAATTAATTAAAAATTGAAAACCTTAGTGACTAATTATTTAGAGTCTTGTAATTTCTAACTTTCAAGGTAATTTTCGTATCATGAGTACGCCCATAATATGAAAATTTTAGGCTATCTTACTAAATCCCCCTTAGGGTCATAACATGGGAAGTCTCCACAAATAGCATAATAAGTTCTTCAAAGAATATGCTCAATGTTAAAGGGATTAAGCTGCAAAGGTCTCTACTTTAATCATGGAGAAAGAAATGACATCAATGTTTGTCAATACATTAAAGAAACCCTATTTTGCATACCTAATCAAGCAAACCTTTACCCATTTTATGAAGTGGTAGCAGTAGGTTGTAGAATTGAGGTTACTATTAACTCTAGTAAACTATCTACTCAAGAGTAAGCTGATAAGAAGATAGCTCCTATCAATAGCACCAACAAAAGCAAAGAAACCACAATTGGTGTAGTAGATACTAGAAGAATCCTAACCTAATGCCTCGATCTTCTATTCAAACCACTTCAGTCCCTACTTTTGTTACTCCAAGTCAATAGCTATAACCCCTACCTTAGAATAATAAACCTCTACCCAGAAAGTTCACAAATATTCCCATCCACCTCAGTCATATTTTAGCTCATCTTTGAGCCAATAATCTAATCAACTTTGAACTCCTTAATAAAAGATACAGGCTTAGGAATTATGACCTAAATGCAAAGTGTGACTATCACATGGGGCAAGTAAGCCACTCTACAAATAGGTGCTAGAGGGTAAGAAACAAAGTACAAGATCTTATAAATACTTGTTTGGTACAGTTAGCCTTTATTGAGCCATTAAACCCTAATGTGAATAGTAGTCATCTTCTTAATTGCGTACCTATTATCAACATGATTGAGAAAGAATCGGCATCTAAGATCAACTTGGATGAACTCCTTATACCTGTTGAACAAGTTGCTTGGAACTTAAAAGAAAAGGGACATTTACAAGCATGAACTTATGAGATAAGATACAAGTACGACTTACCATTTATAAGCTCTTGTAGGAAGGTAAGGTAAAGAAAGAAGAAATCTAAGGGATGCTAATCACTAAACCTTAAAATCTCAATGAAAGGCAACTTAAAGCACATTGCCTTGCAGGGGATCCTATGATAGTTTCTCTCAACTGAAATAATGGAACATTTGAATATGTGGTAGCCACATGGGTTATTCCTACCCCATTTACTAAGAATGGGGCAACTAGATGGTGATCTAAATTTGAGAAGGAGGATAATCTTCTAAAGAAACAAAGTGCCATGGATGGTATGGTAGGGATGATTGGCTTTGATCTTAAGTAGATAGTCCTATGATGTTATAGGCAAGAAGAATCATCAAGTTCAAATGCTAAAAAGTATACCTTTCATGTCCCAATAGCCTAGGAGGACTACAAGGCAACACCTTTGATTATTAAACCCTCGAGAAGCCAAAACTTTTAACCCCTTTAGGTAGAGGAATAACTAAGTTAGGAAGGGTATATAGCCTAATGAAGAAGCTCATTAAAAGGCCCTAGTAGGAGAAACTTCCAAACAAATGATGGAAGAAGAGAAAGAGGAAGATAAAGGGTTATTCGCTTTTACAAAATTGACAAAGTCCAATGAATGTAAGATCATGGATCAACTTGCTAAGGTACTAGCTCAAATCTCATTCATGGGCCTTCTCTTATCTTCTGAGCCCTATAAAGAAGCCTTATTCTAGATATTAAAGGATGTTAAGGTACCATAGGGAATATCAACAGAGAGATTGGGGCACATTGCTAACTCTATCTTTTTAACTTATCAAATCTCTTTCTCTTTAGAGGAACTAAGAGAAGAAGGTCAACAACATACGAAACCTCTTTTTATAGTGGTGAAGTGCAATGAAAAGATTATGGAAAGGGTCCTTGTTAACAATAGGTCTAGATACCTTGAAATTACTAGACATAGATACAATTAACATAAGGGCAAGCACAACAATAGTAAGAGCATTTGGACACTCTAAGAGAGAAATCACAAGACAAATTGACCTTTTTGTGCAGATTAGGCTAGAAATTTTCAACATATGTTTCCAAGTGCTAAAGATTTCTAAGACATTCAATTTCCTATTAAGAAGACCTTAGATTCATTTGGCAAGAGCAATACCTTCCAGCTTACACTAGAAGGTTAAGTTCATCTCAAAAGGGTAAGTAGTCATTATATTAGGAGAACAAGATCATGATATTTACAAGGAGACACCTATAACCTACATAAGAGAGGGAAACTCAGAAGACTTCAGGTTACAAATGTTTAATGAAATTTGCATGATTAACTCTACCAAAAACCCTCAAGAAAGGCTTTTTAAGGAGGGTTAGATAAGGACTTTCCATTTAGGATGTACCTCAATCGCACTTAAACTTCTATAAATGAACTACACTAAAGGCAAAAGGGAAGACAAATTGTTTGATTCTCCCATAGGTTTTCCTCCTCTCTTTGAAACCTTCATGGGTCTATTTCCTAATTTGGAGAAGGAACTAGAAAAGTTAGGCTAGCCAATCAATTTTAACAAAGCCACTCAAGAAGCTACCAACATTAGTTAATCTGTCAACAAGAAATAAGCAACAATCATAAGCTCCTTATCTCTCTAAAATTGGTTTACAATTCCTTTAAGTAGCATTATGTCTACTATAGAGTAAGGGTTGAATTGATGTTAAGTATTTAATGAGTATTGCTAAAATGTTCACACAATAAGTGTATTGCACAACATAAGTGAGTAATAAAATTATCCATTTCTACATTTCTTTTTCCCTTACTTATATCTCTTTCCTTCCTTGTCTATTTACATTAATAGATTCAACGATTTTGACAAAAACCATGGATATCTCACTTAAGTAGACAATGAAAATATTAATATCACCTTCGGCCCTACTGGGTCAATTATCAAGGATGGTATTAATGACTATAGAGCTATATAGGAGATCTATCAAAAATACAAACAAGGCAAAATCTCTATTAACGAGCTAGTGAAAATAATTAACTTAAGGTCCCAAGAAGACTAAAAAATCATAAGATTGGGGACAAATGATCTCATGAGCAGAAGAAGGAATTGATTAAGCTATTATTAGAATATTTGGACATCTTCACTTGGTCCTATGAGGATATGCATAGTTCATAAGTTGCCATTTAAGAAGATATTAAGCCTAAAAAATTAAAAGCTCGAATGTTTTCGTACTAAAATCGTAAAATCTATAAGTGATCAAGCATTACTTAGAAATTTTTATTTACTTTTTATAATATGATAAATTTACTACATAAGTTACTTCTTTAAAATATATGCTTGAATATAGCTGAAAGCTGATTTTATTATCAAAACCAGTAACCTTGATAACATAAGTCTAGCATCAACTAAAAGTAAATTAAGCTTTAAAATTGTTAATAAAATGCTATCATGATAATTTTTTATTTCTAGATTGTATAAAAGAATCGGTTGTAAAAACGAGATTTTTTTTTCTTTTTTCTTTTTTTTTCTATGCTAGATGAACAATTTGATGTGTGTTTTATTATTCAAATATATAACATATATGAAGTTTAATTATATTTGTTAAGGATATTTCACATAATGTATATATTTTATATTCTACATGTTATAACAAAACAAAATTAATTTTCAACTCAAAATTCATGGTGTTAATAGCGGGCTTTCTCAATGGGAGCTTTGCTCAAAGTATAGATGAGAACCTAACAGCATAAGAGACAACGAAGACTCTCAACATAAGGATCTCTCACCTAAATTCAAAAGAGGGGGGGACCCATGTCCATGAAAGCTTAACAAACTCTTGTTGCCCATTATAAAAAAGGAGTCTTCCCTCTTCATCGTGACTATGATCTCTCACCTCTCTTCTTCTCCATCGCTAAAGTACATTTCTTGATTACCTTCACTAACTTGAGTATCAAAGTGCATGTGCCAAAGCCACCAGATCTGGCATCGCTAATAGCTCATGTTTGTTCCTTTTTGTAGCCCCATTTTGCCTCTCATCTACAGTGTTAAGATTTTAACATCTAAGTTGAAAATTACTCCATCAACATCTTGATGCCCAGTGACTACAACTTAGACATGAAACCATAGAAAAAACTCAAATACAGAACTAAAAACCTCTCTTAATGAACAATCCTTCATTAGATTTGCAACAAAACATCAATTTTTTAAGACAAAACGTCCAATTGGAGATATACCCGTACAATAATAGCATATTTGCTCTGTTTGAACCACGGATGTTCTTGTAAGAAAATCAATGCCTTTAAGCAAACTCACGTATTTCCGATAAACAATCAACGAAAGCTCATCATCTTTACAAAACAATAACCTTAAAGAAAACAACCCTTTTCCCGCAATTGAATACTCAATAATCAAAAGAAAACAAACAAATCACTAGCCAGGGGAGCAATCTTAGATATTACCTCCATAATGACTACTCGACCATGCTTTGCCATCAAATTGATGGCATCGTTAAACACCTCATCGAGATTAAAGGATCAAAGCATAGCGATCCTTAGGATGAGTATGTAATGGGTGAATCTCCCTTCATCTAGATAATCTGAGATGAGCCACTACTTATGCATATATGGATCCCTCGATATGAACTCTATGATGGAAGTATTGAGCCTGCAGTTATGAAGCTGAAAATTCAATTTATCTACTTTTTTCAGCTCAATTTATATTAAGTCTAACCTACTTAAAATAAACCTTTCGACTAGACTAAGAAAATGTTTTAAAAAAAAAGAACTTTTTTTGAAAAGTAAGGTCTATGTGTTGGTAGACTCTAGTGTTAACTATTGACCCATGATTTTTCTAAAAAAACAATTTTGGAAAAAGAAACTAAAGATTCGCTAGACTCAAAGCCTAATTTATTTAAAACCTAAGAGGTTCCATAAAAATATTCATCAAGTAATTAAATGGGCCTTTAGTGAGTTTCTTAAAATAAAAACCTTTAACATTAAGAAAAAGGAGAATTTTTTTAAAAATTTTTTAGGGCTACCTAAACTGCCTACATACCTATTAGCTAAGATCAAGCCCATGCAGTTTTAAAAGAATTTTAAAAATTTTATTGGGTTAGTCCATTTTATTTATGAAAATATGCCACTTTAAATATTTACATGTTGATTAATTTGCAAAATATAATTTTCATCCAAATTCTAAAAAACTAGTAACTCCTAATTCTGAAAACAAGTCAATTTAGATTTTTTATTAAGAAAAAAAAATTTTCCTAAGGCAACAAAACATTTTTTATTAAAAAAAGAAAGAAAAGGAAAGCCACTTTTATTAAAAAAAAAAAGACTCATTAAAGACAAACATATTAAATAAATCATATAAGGTATAAATCAATAAAAAATATCATACAACATCATAGAATCATATGTATTTACATGACATGCTTATTAGTTATATATATTAATAATTAACAAAAAAACTACTTCGTTATGGCATTTAATAAAATTCCTGAATCAAAGCCTTTGTTTCATGAATAAACACATGTCCATTACTAAACAAGTATCAATCTATATTATACAAAAATGAATCATGATAAACATATTGTAATTCATTCATCAAAACATCTAATTCTACAAAATTAATCAAGAACCATCATCAATTTCATGTATATCTATTATTAAGCTATATGAACATTACATTACTATTACATTATAGAAACAAGAATCATAACAATTTTTTTTTTTTTTACAAATTTTTCATCAAACTAACTAATTTAATACATAAAACATGATTTTACAAATTATAAATACATAACATGCATTAAAATCACTAAGAACACAAAAACAATTAAGAACACCCAAAGGTTTTGTGAACTTACCTCATGCAATAACAAGTCGATGACCAGTTTAAGGACTTTGCGATTTCCAATAAGGTGGTGGCGGTTCACAACTCTTGAGTTCCCAATCTACGAAACCTCTTCACCAATTTCAAGAAAAATCATGATCAATTCCTTCAACTCTCAACTTCCCAAATTTTTTTCTTTCCTTTTTCCCTTTTTTTTTATTTTCTCTTTTTCTTCTTTTTTTTTCTTTTCTTTTTTTTCTTTTAAAATTTTCAAAAAAAAAATTATTTTCTAAATTTCCTAGAATTTTAAAGACTTCCTAAATTCTTTATGGACAAAAACGGGGTGTCTATCAAGGCCAAATTGACCTCCTTAGCATCTCCAATGCCATTGCATGTAAAGTTTTTTCCACTAATCTCACCAAAGCAACTAAAACATAGTACCGAAGATTCTAGAAAACTCCATATCTAACATCAAGGAATCTCCCAAGCATCTCCAATACCATTGCAAGTAAAGTTTTTTCCACTAATGTCACTAAAGCAATTGAAACATGGTACCAAAGATTCTAGAAAACTCCATATCAAACATCAAGGAATCTCCTAAGCATTCCTCCAACATTTCATTACCACCAGACAACCAAAGAGGGATTGCTTGGCTTACTACTTAGATGCTTTCAGTAGTTATCCACTTATGCCAAACATAAATACCTCCCGAAGCCATGGGCATAACACCTAGTAAAGAGACCCAATCTTAGATCAATATGCCAATGATTAGATGAGACACTTCGAGACTACGTGGCTACATTTGTAGCCACCATGATTGAAATTCCAAATTTCAACATGAACATAATACTCAACTCCTCCATCTTATGACTAAAAGGTCATTATCGATTCTTTTACTATATTATGAAGAATGAGCCATAAATGTTCATCGAGTTCTAACTCCAAGCTGCCAAGAATATTGCCTAAAAAGACAATTTCCTAACCTAGAGACTATCTAAGCAACAAACCCCTAATAGATAAAGAGATAAACGAGACCAACCACCTAGTATCGAGCAACTCAGTCCTTGACTTGCAAAAGATAGACAAGTTTGATCCTATGACTATGATCACTCAAGAAAGGGTAACATCCCTACCTTTAAAGACCACCACCAACTTGCCAAACCTTAGGAACAAATCCTTATGGAAATCTAAGATCAAGATATTATTTTGTAGTTAGAGAGACAAACCAACTTACTATGCCGATGAGTCGACAAGTACTATACATTTCATAAGGAGAAAGGGCATAATACGACTAATTGCTTCCAATTGAAAAATTCTATTAAAAACATCATAAGAGGTGTCTACCTTCATGAGTACATTAACCATAGAGAAACCTCCAAGAGAGGCCCAGCAAAGCATAATGCTCACACTCTAAAGGCTTTCAACTAAACTACAAGAAGTGTATAAACAAATTAACCAATGCAAAATGCATCTCAAAGCAACTTCCCAACATCTAAATGTGCTAATACTCTCTTGTAATAAATATAACCATTCCTACAATACAACTTCTAATTGCCAAGAATTACTCAACAATACCTTAAGATAACCATTAAACCTCTCACCTTCTTCAATTTACAGGGGAAGCCTTTAGGTAGCACTGGTTGTAAACCCAAAAAAAAAAAAAAAAAACAAAATATTGTTGAAGTCACAATATATATATATATATATATATGAATAAATAAATTATGCTTATATAAGCCTACTAAAAATTATTGAGAAATCTAAACCAATTTAGTAGTAAACAAGTAAATTTTTACTTTCTACTTTAGGTTTGATAGTAAATTAATTTAGAATTTGGAGCAATAATAATATGGTATATCAAGTGGGTAACCAACAAAAATATTATGTATACATACGCATCAAGATGGAACAATGACAATACGTAACTACATAAGATCTTCATTAGTAGACAGATAAAAGAGAATTAAATAAAGTTTCCTTTAACAAATATTGTAGAAGATAAGAAACCAGGCAGCCTACAATCCAACTATGGCCTAAATTAATTATATAAGCCTAACTCCTTCTACTAATTTCACTATCAGCCTAGGCTAAATTATTTTGAGGAGATCATGTACTAGAGGATAAAACCCTAATGGCTAACGAATCTGAAAGAACTCGGGCAAAATCCATCAAGTGTGGATTTTTCACAAACAAATCTACCCCTCCTCATTTACAAAGAGCTGAGTTAAATAATAAACCATCTACCCCTTAGAACCTACTATCTCTCTCTTCCCTTCCCATCATTCACCATACTCTCTTACCCCCTTCCATCCTACAAGCATAGAGGAAACTTTAATCTCAACACTCTACAAAACTTCACTAACATACACTTTCTCTCTTGTCATCCCTCTCATCTCGTTTCGTATCCATTTCACTTTCCAAAAACAAGTAAAGAGCCAAATTAGATTCCATTTTCTTCCTTATTGACTCAATGTGTACATGTGTAGGGTTTAGTGTTAACGAGGATTGATTTAAACGTCCAACACACTTACCCTCTCTACCTGCAGTAGGTAAGTGATGTTTTAATCTTGGTTTTGTCCCCACACACTCTAAATAAATTGCTCAAATAGGTAAGAGGCCATTATTCTTACCATTTCCATTTATACTCTATGGGTCATTACTTCTTTTCTTTTTATTTCTCACTATATTTTTTTTTTTCCTTATCATCTTCTACTAATCCCTTGTCTTCTTAATGGGTTTCAACCCTTATTTACAAGGATAAAAGAAAAATAGGGCAACAGTGATGGACTTCGACGAAGCTTGATGATGAGAACCGAGCATGACCTAAACAACTTCAAGGTAAATAGCACAACTTATTGTATTCCATTTTATAATTTAACCTTTGTAATAGTGTGAGATTCCTCATTTCTCTTCTTTTCCCCATTCACAATGATGTGTACAATAGCAACCTTATGCACATCAACCATCTAAGAGCAAAAGCTAAGTGTTGAATTATCCTTAAGGTAAGCTACTATCATGGTGTCTATTCTCCTATACTACACTTCTTTTTAAATAAATGAAGTTGATAAACTTAGAAGGATTAAGTGTTGATAAAGTGAAAATGAATGTGTAGAAATAGTGGTTGAATTCATGAATGGAATGAGTATTGGTAACATAGCTAGTGTATGTAGGAACGGTGCATAGCTACTAATGTTGTGTGCTCAAATAAGGTGGAATAGGAAAAGGTTAGTCCTAAGTCTTTTTGTTGTAGATTTGGTTGAATGTAGAGGACTAAATCCAAAATTAAAAATATCAATGAATAATAATATAAAATCAAAGTAAAAATACAAGAAGATATTAGTGTGATACATAAAGTTATAGTTTTAAGGGGAAATTAGAAATAACTCCTTCAAGTTTGACTTAGGTGCTAATTGACTTTCTAAACTTTCAAAATGTAGTTTTTGACCCCTTGCACTTTAATAAATTGGCAACATAAAAGACACTTCCTTTTCTAATTAAAACAAGTCACACCATGGTCTAAGTTTAGGGGGTCTTTGTCGAGCCTGATTTTTTTTATTTCTTTTATTTAAAATTAATTTCCCATTTTCCAATTAATACTAAACCCTAACTCATTTAATATTAATCCTCGACTAAAAAAATTGAAAAATTCTGGTTTTTTATTAAAAATAATTTTTGGAGTCGCCACCCGACCGAAGTCAGGAAAAAAGAAAGAAATCGTAATCAATTGGATGGATTGATCACGATTTGGCTACCGATCTTTGATTTCAATTTTAAATAAAGAATCAGAGAGTTCCAAGTTCGAAGACTAACCTATTAAACTCTTAACAGGTACCGTTATTTATTTACCGAAATTAAGATTATTCTTCTAACTATAATAATTAAAAAATAAATAAATAAAATTAAAAGAAAAAAAAACCTAAGTTTCTACATATTTTATCGTCGCCCCGAAGGTGCCTACGTACCCGCTAGCCGGGATCAGACGATAATAGTTCTTTCTGAAAATTTAGTGTGTCGATTGATTTTAATTTTTAAAAATCGACCGAGTTTACGTTATTATCAATTCAATTTTTCAAAACTCCAAAAGGGTCCTAATCCACTAAGTTTTTTATTCCATTTTATGAAAACTCTCTAAAAGCCCTATTTTTCTAAAACAGGATTTTATTATTTTTTATTTCCAAAATAAATTTCTAAGTGAGAAAATCCTAAAATTATACCTAATCTTAAAAATTCCTAGACTAATATACATATATATTCTATTATTATTGAACAATTATCTTCCTAAATAGATTAGTAATATTACGTAACTTACTTAATATATAAAAAAACTAATACTAATAAATCATCTAAACTAATATAGTCATATATACATATACTGCATCAAATAACTAAGGAACTAATGATAATAATAATAAATAAATAAATAAAAGAATGAAATAAATGAAATAAAATAAGAAAACTAAGATTTGGAAAAACTGAACCTGAGCTGCAGCATTCAGCGAAGACAGCAATCAACAGTGGGTTATTCACCGGCCTATGTAAGTGATCAGAGTTGGTCTGTTCGTGATTGGATTGTTGGTGAGCAGACATGGTTTGGCCGGATCCGAGAAATCATTGGGCGTGTGTGCAAATCTCCAGGCGAAGGAACACGTGTTTAGTCAGTCAATTGTCGGCGTCAGTGTGTATACTGTTGCAGGAATGCACGAGTAAACGTAGATGCATGTCTTCAAGCGTGCTGGGTGGATGTAGAATGTACAGGATGGACGAGGAGATGCGATCAAGGACGATCTCAAAGCTGTTGTGAATTTGTTGTTCGGTAGAATTGCGGCTTCGGTCAGATTTCTACTGCTGCGAGGACGTGCCGCGCTTAGTCCGTGCTGTTGCTGGAGCGTCAACTAATTGAAACTTCAATTGCGGATTGGGTCGTAGAACTTCAATTTGTTGTTGGTTATTACGTGGATTATCGGGTCAGGGAATTAAGTGCGTGAATTTGTTGGTCATCAGGAACTTCAGTGATGAGGCTTGCGTCAGGAAGGCTTCGGCTACAGTTGGATTTCTACTTGAAATTTAGTCAGGCGATTGAGAGGCTCGGTCACGAACAGCATATGATATGGTGATCTTGACTTCTGCTTTGGTTGTGAAATTTAGTCAGGCGATTGAGAGGCTCGGTCACGAATGCCGCTGCTAATTGATTTTTAAGAGCCGAAGGAAATTAGGATTGCTACATTTTTGTGTTAAATCCATTCCAAATACTCTATTGTTAGGCCATTGGCCTGTACCTTGACATTCATTACCATTAAATTATATTTAAACTATCTAATTCCCTAAACTAAAATTTTTAACTAAACTAAAACTAAAACTAATTATTCCTAATATAAATTACTTCCTAAAAATCTACGAAATTTTTATAATTTTTCCTTTTCTTATTTTTTTGGTATTTTCATTATTTATTAATTTTTATTATTATTATTTTTTATTAATTTTTTTTGTTTTTTTATTTTTTTAATTAGAACCCTTTTTGTAAAAATAAAAATTAAGACTATTGAAGAGCAAAAATTAGGTGTCCACAGTCTTAAAATACATGTTGATAAGTTCAAGGGGCTATTTACGCACTTGAATCAAAATGTAAGAGGATTATTCTTAATTTATATAGGTTATTTGTCAATTTATCAAAGTTTTTAGGATCAAAAATCACACTTTAAAAGTTCGAAGGATCAATCCATACCTAAGTTAAAGTTTAAAGAGGTTGTTTGTATTTTCCCCAAGTTTGTTTGTGTTGAATGTTTATAGTAGTGAAACATGAACTTGATACGTGGGCGTTATTGAATTCCTAAATGAAAGTATAGGAGCATAGATTATGTCTTTCTAGAGTGGAAGTCAAGATTTAAGGAACCGAGTCATGGGGAGTATAGATTAGTAAGATTTTATTTTTATTACAAAAGTATCCTTTTTGTTTATAGAAGTGAATTGTTTTGTTTACAATGAGCAACTACAATGAGAATAGCAATCCTTCTCATTTTGGCAATTTATGTTGATTTTTATCCAATTAATTACAAATGGTTGATGAAGAGATTATTGATAACCAAATCTAATAGTTTCACTAGGCATTTTACTAAATTGATGATTATAGGTAATAACAAAAGAATACAAATGTTCTTTAGTTCATAAACTCAATAGATGATATGAAAATATGAAGGCCTCATTATCCAAAAAATGATAAATATATGTGTACATATTCATACATATATATATATATATGTATGTATATATATAAATATAGTAGATGTTATTGCTGTTGTTGTTGATGATACATTCCAAGACGTTGGTTTTTAGAGATTAAGATCCTAACCTAAATTAGGTTGCTACTATCTACCATCCAAACCCTTACAATGCATTTGGCAACAATGAAATCGGTAGAAATATATAGAAATAGAACGAACTAAGGGAAACTTTCTATTTGGATATTTGAAATGAAAGTAGAAATGGGTGGAAAACAAGTGCAGTTAGTCGAAACATTTCCACTTTTAATACCTTTTAGTTTCTTTCCACTTTGGAGAGAAAAGGGTGGAAATGAGTAGAAATAACAGAAAATTATCGAAGTACCTCTAAAAATGAAATTAAAAGAATAAAGTAAAGAATATCTTATATATTTTGGTTTTTCCCATTTCCTTTGTCATCCCAACCAAACAACATGAAAAGGAAGCACTTCATCCCCTTTTTTCCATTTCTACATCAAGAATCAAAACAAAAAATGAAAACTTCATTTCCTTTCTTTTTTCTTTCTATCCGTTTCCACTTTTATTGACATTTCCAAACACAATGTAGGAACCCTTTATAATAACATAAATTTTTTATTATATTTATACTATTAAAGTGAAAGCTTTTTTTTTTAACTACCATTAACTAATTATTTAATATGTTTACTGTTAGAACTTATTGAATTATCTTCAAATCTTACCAATTCCAACTGTAAAGTAACTACATGTATGTTCTAGTTTCTTTTTACTTGCACGATTTGTTGTATTTTCTATCGCACGTTCCCAATTCTTTCTAGCAAGTTTTGCTTTATTTTCACATCATCTCATAATCGTTCTGCATTTAATATCAATTATCTTTTCAAACTACCCAAATTAATAAAAGCAGAGAAACACGTTTGATTGCTAAATCTTATAATGTTATAGATTATAGCAACTTCATCCTTTTACAAGTTCGTGACTCATTACATGTTCACCTAACCTTCAGCGCACATTCCTATATGTTCAACCATCACTCAGGCTTTATTGTTACACGTTCACTCATCTTTAAGTTGATACACATTCCCACATGTTGTAGGTACATAATTATTACTTCCATTTAACATATTTGTTTTACCTCCATTAGCTTCAAACAATCCTTTAGTTATTACTATACATTAACCCGCAAACTTCTTGATGCACGTTCCGTTGAAATTTGAAGTTTGGATCATCTTATTTATCTTCAAGTATGTTAAAATTCATTAAAATTGAAATTGTTTTATCATATCTAATCATTATTAATTTTTTTTTATAAAATTTCTTTTTTAGTGTAGCATTGTTTGCCATTTTGAGTAACTCATTTATATTTAGGTATGAAATTTATTAAAATTGAAATTGTTTCATTATATTCAATCTTCATTAATTTTATTTTATAAATTTTTTCTTTAGTATAGCATTGTATCCCATTTGAGTAACTCATTGCCATTGGGATTTGAAGTTTGAACCATCTTATTATATTCAAGTATGTTAGGATTTATTGAAATTAAAATTGTTTTATTGTATCCAATCTTCATTAATTTTATTTTATGAATTTTTTTTGGTGTAACATAAAATCAACAAATCATGTAAGGTTTATACAAGTTCATTTCCCTCTATCACATATTTGTTGTATATTACGTGTCTACGTATGTAATACAAAAGATAGTGCAACTTTCATAAAATTTAGACTATATTACATGTCACATTTAAAGTAGATGTATAATTTTCTTCAAAAAAAGCATAAGTTTTGTTTGATATATGTAAAAGATAGTGCAAATTTTGTGGTTATATCTATGTTTGATTCAAATTTCCTCCATATTATATTGTGCTCCTTAACGTAACATTTCCTTTACTTGAACTCTAAGTTACATTATTTGCATACCTATTTACCTACTACTTCTTTTGTCTTTAGTATTCTATTACTATAAAAAACATTCAATTTCATGTCTTAAGCTTGCTCAATATTATAATCCCAAAACTTAATTTTCAGAAGGATTTCAATGAAGCTGAATAGTTTGGTATGCATCAAACTAACAAAGAGCCAAACCAAACTGTTATTATATACATAGATATATATATATATATATATAATATTTTGGCTAAAAATATATTAGCATATACCTACATGTTTTGCCTTTGTTCAATTATTTTTGTTTTGCCACATTCCATCTATTCCCACATCTATTCATAATATGGAGATCATTCATAACCTTACAATAATAATTGTATATTATGGACCTTTTATATGTTTTATTTGTGGTTTTACTAAATTTTAGTGTTTACAACACTAAATTTGAATAGTAAATATACTTTAATGTCCTGATAACTCAATAATTGAATTTTAGCTCTCATTGCAATTGTTATATCAAATATATGTGAGTAGTTTAAAAATTATGTTGGAGTTTCGAATATCTTAAATTTTAAAAATAAATTTTTAAGAATTTATTAGTCCCTACTTTTTCATAAAATATGTATCTATATGCAAAATAAAAATATGTTGTTTTTGTTCAGCATACCACTATTAAATTATTGCCTCACTATTTTTTTTTTTTTCCTTCTCCTTCGAAGTGAATATGCCACAATAAGTTTTCATTTTTTTTTTCTATGCTATCTAAATAATTTACTTCTTACAAAAATGTGGTTGCTATTTTTGTACATTCACTATTGCTTTAACAATATGCCAATGTAAGTTTTCATTTATGTATTAGCAATTGTTAGACATTTCATTTGTAATTTTTTATTAGGCAATATGGATATTATTTGTAACAATTTCTATTTAATAGCTATCCAAATACTAATATATGTTTTTGGAGCTATTTATAGGATCCTTTATTTCATATACCAAAGGTTTTTCTATGATTTGTTTTCGTGGCCAATTTTCCTCCTACTTCATTTTGTATTTAGAATACCAATCACACCCCTAACAATAAATAGGAACTTTAAATTAAGTAAATAATTGATGTTGTATCCAACTTATGTGTTTATAATTAATTTTCCTACATCCTCAACCTTTTTGTCTTTCACATATGACTATTTCAATAATTTTTAATTTTTACTAGCAAACATTGCACCCATACTACGAATGCTAAAAAATGGTAAATAATAAGGTAAAATAATTGTAAAAATGGTTCTTTTAAAAATACAAATTTCTTATTAACATTAAAAAGTACATTTATGCAATTAGATGATTACCATACTAGTAGATTGTACACCCGTTATGCATATGCAAAGAAAATAAATTACTACATTTCAATCCACCTAAGGATTTTTAATTTTTTGCTGTAAAATTATCAAATTTTCAATTTCATTAAAACTATAGACAATGGCATATTCAAGATTTTCAAAATGATAATCCATTTGAAAAAAAAAAAGAAAAGAAACCACCAAATTAAAATAAAAGTGTAACTTTATTTTAATACATTTCTCCAATGTTAACAATCCCATGATATGTGCTGATGAGTATTCCCTTTAAATGATAATTAGTAACAATCTTAAATATTATGCTACATTAATAAATTTATTATGAGGCAGTTATATAAATTGTCATTCCTTACTTTTGTAAAACACCTCTCCCTTCTTCCATTACATTACATCTTACAACAATCATAGTCTAAATCAATTTCATGTAAAATAAAGATGCACAAAAACCTTTTTAAAAAGTTATTGCTCTCATTCCCACTACTCATAAAGAAATATAGGATTATCTAATAAAAACTGTACATCATAACGAGCAAATCTCCTCTCAATAACAGATACCCAACAAATCAATTATACTTGGAATTTAGAAAAAAAAAATGTACAACATATGGTTGCAAATGTATATGGATAGAATCACTTATGAATGGAAACCCAACAAAACAATTATAATAAAAAAATTTGAAAAGCATATGCTTACAACTATATTTAGTCATTTATTACATTAATACTATCATATGCTATACCTCTCATGCATGTGCAAGTTTAAAAATATGAAATATTTTAAATATTATTTATGATACAATTATATATATTTACATGTAATGATAAAAACTATAAATATGGAGAACATGTTAAACATATAAATTGTTCAACAAGACAACAATAAAGACAATATAAAATTAGATAAATATTTACCCTTTTCAATTTAACCTTCAACAACAATGGCAATGATACATTTGTCATTCACTCTATAGTACAATTCTCAATATTCAAGAACATTACTCAAGATGAACATTTAAAAACTGCATAATGGAATAGCATATACCTCCAGGTGATAATTATACCTAGTTAATATTACTTCCATTACTAACACTTTCCATGTCAATTTTTTAATCAAACATTCATTCCTCAAATATGCAACCATGAACAGTCTCTCATCCTAAGAGGGGGTCGACTCCTTCGACAGGATTAGGTAGATACTTATGTGAAAATTGAAAACCAAAGATTGAAATGGCTATAACATAACCAAGATACTATTCGAGTCGAGATCTACCAAGGTCTACAAGACTCACTAGTTACTGAAGAAACTAAAGCAGGTTTGTTGATTCAATTGCTACATAAGTCTTTCTAATAGCCTTACATTTTCTACTTTCTTTTTTACACTAAAAAATCTAAAGTCAACATATATTATAGGAAATATTGGTAGGAAGATTATGCTACCTTCATTATTTGTTGAAAGCCCCTATAATATGTACCAAATATATCAAGACGCCACAGGATTAGTTCAAGAATTCGGGTGCCTTGATTTCTTTATCACCATAACATGTAATCCAAATTGGGCAAAGATTCAACATAAGTTGCTTAAAGGACAAGCCCCACAAGATCATCCAGATTTACTCTCACATGTATTCCATTCTTGATTCGAGGAGTTCAAAAAGGACATAATTGATAAAGGAGTTTTAAATAAAGTTATTGCTTACACATACATAATAGAATTCCAAAAATGAGGGTTACCGTATGCTCATATGCTTCTCTTACTAGATAATGACTTTAAACTCAATTCACCAAATAAGTACTATTCCATCATAAAAGCTGAAATTCCTAATATGCATGATGAGCCTAACTTATTCACTATAATGCTTAAACACATGGTACATGGATCCTATAGCGAATACAATAATTCTACACTATGTATGAAATAAGGCCATTGTAAGTGTAAATCCCCTAAGCCATTTACCAATTTTACAACTCAAGGAAATGACTCTTACCTAATATATTAAACAAGGAAGCATATGCTTGTTGTACTCTCGAATAATCCAGACATCATGGTAGATAATAGTTAGATCGTCCCTTGTAACCCTTACTTACTTCTTAAGTATGCTTGCCATATAAATGTTAAGATTTGTGTAAGTGTCAAGAGTATAAAATATTTCTACAAATACATTCACAAAGGTATAGACAATGTATCTCTCAAGGTTTGTATAAGATTTGATAATGATGAAATTCAACAGTTTATAGATGTACATTGGATTTGTGCCCCTAAAGCAATTTGGAGGCCGTTGACATTTCCAATAAATCACATGTGCCCATCTATTACTAGATTGCATATACATCTACCAAACATGCATACGATTACATTTAGGGGAGGCGACTCATTAGATTCTGTTTTGGCAAACAATCCTCACCCATAAACAATTCTTACTGAGTTTTTTCATACAAATGCTACAAACCTTGAGTCATGACAATATTTGTGTAAAGAATTCCCAAAGTATTATACATGGAAAAATTCAACATGGCATTGTAGAAAGGTGGCAAGAAAAGTCATTAGAAAAATACATACTGTAGCCCTAATTGATTCTAAGCGATTTCATCTTCGAGGTTTCTCAATCATGTTTGTGGTCTAACTTCTTTTGATGATCTTTTAACACATCGCGAAGTGCAATATGACACATTTCAAAGAGTTATAGAAAGTAGAGGTGTTATTAAGAATGATGAAAACATATGTCATTACTTTCTTGAAGCTGTATCATTCCAAATGCTGTTTACACTTAAGGGGTTATTCATAACAATCTTAGTATATTGTCACTTGGTTAATGTTAATTCATTATGGGATGAATTTCATGAGTACATGTTGTAGGATTTCTCTTCCTCTTCCACTTGAAACGTAGTTGTCATCAACAAGTTATTGAATGAAATTGCTACACTGCTAAGGCAACATGGGAAAATTTTAACAGACTACGACTTACTACATTTGGATCATGAACCTACTAAAAATAACGACATACCAAAAGCAATATAGGATGAGCTCTCCATCCTTGTTAATCATGAAGATATCGATGCAATTTCATGATTAAACATAAACCAACTGAATGTATTCAACATAGTTAAGTCTACATTGAATGTATTCAACTGCTATATTCTTTATTGATGGTCCAAGTGGCATAGGTAAAACCTTTTTGTATCATGCTATTTTTGCATTTTTTCGAAGTAATGACCACATTACCTTAGCGATAGCTACTTTTGGAATCGCTTCAACAATATTATTAGGTAGCAAAACAATACACTCAAGATTCAAGATCCTCTTAAACCTAGATGCAACTTCTATTTGCTCAATAAGTAAACAATCCAACTTAGCTGCACTCTTAAAGGTAAGCAAGACAATTCTATGGGATGAAGCTCCTATAGCCAATAGATACGCCTCCTAATCCTTAGATAGAACTCTTAGAGATATAATAGAAGTCGATGTTCCATTTGGAGGTAAGATCATGATATTGGGTGGAGATTGCAAAGAAATTCTTCCTGTAATTTCAAAGGGAATAAAAAGTCACATGATTAATACATGCCTTAACAGATTACCACTTTGGACCAATGTTCGAGTTGTTCGACTAACCCAAAATATGAGATCACTTACAGATAAAGATTTCTTAGATTTGTGTTACAAGTAAGTGACAAGGTTAAGGCTACTGTACTTGATGACCTTATAAAGATACCTCCATCTATGAGTCTATAGTAGATGGGTGATAAAACGATTAAATCCTTAATTGATGCAACATTCCTACATCTTTCTAAACATAGAGAGGATGCTACTTACTTCATTAGTTGTGCACTCTTAGCCCTGGCAAATGTTAAGGTTGACAAGTTAAATGATATCATCATTCATTCTTTTCCAAGTGAAGCGCATATATATTACTCTTTTGATTCGATTAATAATGATCAAGCATACATGTTTCAACAAGAATTCTTAAATTTTATATCTTTAGGTGGAATGCCTCTTAATATTTTAACACTTAAGAAGGAAGCTCCAATTATGCTCTTGTGGAATATAGATACAAAAGCATGCTTATGTAACGGTATAAGGTTAGTATGCATTGGTTTCTTGCGAAATATCATCTACATAGAAGTGTTGACTAGTCATGCAAGAGGATTGAGAGTTTTCATTCCAACAATACCTCTAAAAGCTTCAGATTATCTAAATCTTCCATTTGAAATGACTAGAAAGCAATTTCTAGCACATTCTAAGTTTTGCTATGACAATTAATAAGGCATAAGGTCAAACAATAGCTACTATTGGCATATACCTTTATGAGCATATATTTAGTTACGATCAACTATATGTCACACCATCATGAGGAGTATCAATGTCATCAACGAAAGTTTTGGTTAAGATAGGAGATGTACCTAGCCTATCTGGCATACATATTAGGAATGTTATGTACAAAAATGTATTGTTACCTTCAAGATATTCCTATTATTGACATATCACATTTTCATTTTATCATACTATAAATATTATTATGCTTATCCAGTTTTTACTTTTATAATTACAACCTTTCATATAAACATTATTTAAAAAATGGTTTTCTATCATGTTCATTCATCAATAATCCCTATCTAATAATTTCATTGATGATTATTCTCATATCAGCTCGCTAGAATCTTGGCAATTTTTGGATAAAAGAATTCAAAAGGAGATATCTCGATCTTTATTAAGTATGCTAAAATTACACATATGAGTATTTCATGTTAAAATTCCCAAACATTAGTAAAACATGTATATTTTAAATTTAGGATTTTTGAACTATTACAAGCTCTACCAATGCTTTGTGTGATTATTTAGAGATTTGCACCATCTATCCACTATAATCCCCCTTTATAATAATTATTCCTTCCATATGTATTCCTCTTTCATAAGCCTTTATTTTTAAAATAAGAAAACCATTTTCATGTGATTTAATTTTTTGTCCTCTTATAGAGAAATTACTTAAGAATTTATAGTTTTGGTTAGTGACACTCTATTAAAGTTGACAAATGAACCTTCATTAAGATGATTAGACAAGAGATTGCAAAACTTCGAAAGTAGAGGTACTATTTACTATTATACTATAATACGGATGATATTCTATATCACATATGTAAATATATTTAAATTCACATTTCATTGTTACTAAATTTGCATTATAATTTACCTAATACTATATGGTTAACTACCTTCAAAGATGACGATCTTTCCATCCAACATGTACAATCCATACATTGAAGAAGCACTATAAAACTCAATTATTATTGCAGTAAGATCTAATCCAAATTACTTTTTCCTTTTATGCATTTATAATTTATTTTGTCACAACAAAATTATTATTTGTTTTTGTAGATTTAAGGCTTACATTTATATCTATTTCCATCCTTATAAGGTTTGGCAACATCATTATTTACTTTCCATACACCTTATGTAACCACTATCCGAAAAACTTTCCACCATTTTTTTTCTTGGTTGCAGTTCTTTAACATCAAGAATTTGACCAACCAAGTTGTGTACTTAGAGATTAATAACATAATAACTATGTAATACGACTTCATATCATTATGTTTTATGCTGTAACATAATTTCCCAAATTAATGTATGCTTCATTGTTTTGTAAAAAAATGGGCACTTCTTGGATTAAGCGATTTTATGGTGAATGGCATAGTTTTTTGTAGTTGAATAAAAACATTGTGAATATTACTTTTCCCTTTCTTCTCTTATTATTCTAGGATTTTCAATGTGTTACTGTTATTGGATTGACCATTAAGTAGGAATCTCAATTACTTAAAATCAAGTAAAGATTCTTTACTTCAACCAAAAATCACAATTACTTGCAAAATTTTATATTTTTTCTAAAAATGACCTCATCCCAATTTAACGACCACCAATACTACTATCGTCATCATCGACCACCATCGCCAGCATTGATCACCACTATTACCACTGCCGTCGCCTAACCATCAATGCTATTCAAGGTTGTCAAACTCATGATTCTCCCTAGAATCGCTAAAAAGTTTGAAACTCGGAACATAAAGTCGAAACATAGTTTTTACGATATATGTAAAATAGCTTTAAAAAAACTATAAATATGCTTATAGTAGTTATTAAAAACTTGAAATACATAGTTGAGATAAAGAAATTAAATTCTTCTTTTTTATAAAAATTTCTTAATATATAATCTAACATATAAGAAAGAAAAACACACAAAGTTAAAACCAAGATTTTTTACTTTTTTTTGGGGAAAAAGTGTCATGAATTAAAGAGAACTAATTTTTTCAATTTCTTTTAAGTCATTAATAGTTTAAACTAAAGTATATAATTTTCCTTTGAACTTTTCTATTGGAATTAAAACTTGGAATGGAGGTTATGAACTCTAAATAAGGGACTAAGAGAGAGTGAAAGAGGGAAAAAAATAGTATAGAATAAAACATGAAAGATAATGTAATGCACTAACAATCCATGATTTGTAGAAGCTTTATTGTATTTTTTTTAAATTTTTTTAGCCCATTTAATTTAAATACGTAGAATCGGTAGATTTGGTGAGAAACATAAGTTTCTACTGGTTTAATATATAATTCGGTTAAAAACTAAGTTTCTATACGAAAATAATTCTATACTCGAGTTAACTCGAAAAACCTCTTAAAATCATAAATTCGTAGAATCGCATAAATAAAATCACAATTTTGACACCTGCCATCATCTCTACCATTGACACTATTACCACCGCCACCAATCGCCACTACTGCTACCACCAACAACCTAAAGCTACCACCACTAATCATCGCTGTTGCTGTTGTTGTTACTGTTACTACCACTATCATCTCTACCTCGATAACCATCATCATCGATTACCACCACCATCATTGTTGTTGTTGCCGTTGTCGTCGCTGTTGTTGCCACCACCACCACCATCGTCGCCACCGTCGTCGCCGCTACCACTACTATTACCGCTACCACTACCACTACCTATTACTTTGAAATTGGTTAAGAAAGAAGATAGACTAAGAATAATTTAGTCATTAATATTCTATTATGATCTATTTTTAAGTTACTTATAAATCCAACTAAATAAAATAATAGGTATTATATCTTTATAATATTAATTCCATTCTCTAGTGAATTAAACCAACTATTAGTGTATTTAATACGTTTCCTTTCATATTTTAAAACCATGATATCTACATCTACACCAATTACATTGAATTCAAGCATTCCATTTATTACAAACCGGGCACAGATTAGTATAAGTGACGAAATTAAAAGTTGCAAGAAGTTGAAGTCAGATTGTAAGTCACATGTGTTTTTCAGGAATGCATACAAGAGTGACAATTGCCATAACAATTTAAATTTGTATGTCATTATTTTTTACAAGTGCACCTTAAAGATAAAATATCACTTCAATATTACATATTTTTATAATTATTTTTATACGCATGTCGTGAGTGGGCACTTGCACGTATTTATTTTATTTCTAAGTTCTAATTCATGTGTGTTGGCAGACTGGGCCAAGACGGCAACGCCTACATCTCTTCACCTAATACAGGCCCAGCCGGCTTACTCATAAAGCCCATCCAATTTACCTTGAAACGCGATCAGGCAATAAACGTAAATAGATCGCCCGTATAGGGGTATTTGAGTAACTTCGTATCGTCACCCTCACGAACAAAACCCTTATAAACATTCCTCCTCACGGTCGCGCAGCCGATTAGTCCAACTCCCGACGACAATCCCTCTCAAAAGCGAAGATGCAGATCTTCGTGAAAACCCTAACGGGAAAAACCATAACCCTAGAGGTAGAATCCTCTGACACCATCGACAATGTCAAAGCCAAGATCCAAGACAAGGAGGGAATTCCCCCGGACCAACAACGTCTCATCTTCGCTGGAAAGCAGCTCGAAGATGGTAGAACCTTGGCAGATTACAACATACAGAAGGAATCAACCCTGCACTTGGTCCTCCGTCTCCGGGGTGGCGCTAAGAAGAGGAAGAAGAAGACCTACACGAAGCCGAAGAAGATCAAGCACAAGAAGAAGAAGGTAAAGCTTGCCCTCCTGCAGTTTTATAAGGTGGATGATTCTGGAAAAGTCCAGAGGTTGAGGAAAGAGTGTCCTAATGCGGAGTGTGGTGCTGGTACTTTCATGGCGAGTCATTTCGATCGCCATTACTGCGGGAAGTGTGGACTTACTTATGTTTTTCCAGAAGCCCGGCGGTGATTAAGAGGTCATCTTAGGGATTTGAGGTTTTTTCATAAAAGAGTCTATTTGGAATATGTTTTTATTTTTCATATCGTAGTACGGATAATCATATGATTACTTCGCTTCAAGAATTTCAATTTTGGTATTTGATAGAAGATTTTTGTGCTAATGAGGTAATTTTATGTGCCCTCGAATAGTTGGTTGAATTATTGTCATGCCTTCTTATGTTTACAAAAGAAATTTTAATGATGAAACTAATAAAAATAAATGGGATTTTGTTATGGGAATTCTTGTCATCTTGCGACGACCATAAGCACATGCATCATGAAAATATCCGAAAAAGGGATGTGTTGGTTGATATCTTAGTCTGTTTTGTTGTCGAAATTAAGGAAAAAATGTTGAAGGAAATTAAAATCCTAGCTGCTTTGGCATTTCTGTTGCGGATTTTCTATTTTGCTGTTGCTTAGGACTAAAGGGCTGGTAGCCATGTCAGAATCTGCAGATTTGAGGAAGAAGCAGAAGCACAGTGAGGCTGATGTTACTCCATATGAATCCCCACGTTAAGCATACAAACTTTAGGCAGACTTAAAGCATGGAGATTAGCTTCTTCAACCTCATGCAATTTCTGCCATCTCTATTTTTGAGTGCCGCTACTCATCTCAAGTTTGGACAGGGGGGGACTTATGCCCTTCGCAGCCCACCTTCCTATACTATATGGAATAGAGTAACATCAGGCCTCAGTGCTTCTGCTTCTTCCCCGAATCCACGGATTCTGATGCAATTGGTGCCTTCAAAATGCTATCCCATTGGGAAAACAGTGCATTCAGCCTTGTTCCCTTACAAATCAGATCCCAGCTTATCTAAATGTTAAATTTTGTTTTGCCTCATTGACTAGTTTACTCGTGTCTCCTCAGTGTGTTCTTATTTACTGTTACATCAGTATGGAGTAGTTGTGTAAACCTCCTTCCCATCTCTTTTAATGGTTGTACATTCGTCCACTCCAATGAAATTACTTATTCATCCAAAAAAATATTGCAATTTTTCTGCAGTAAGTGCCACTAATTGCGAGTTCTTGTTTGTCGCGAATACTCAATTTGCAACCAGAAGATATGTCATTACCCCCAAACTCGCAATAAATTGCTCGTTCTTTCTTATAATTAGCTATGGTTGTGTAGTTATTATTCAAGGTGAAGCTGATTGGATTCTTAAGGGATCGCATGTATTCTTGCTTAAGTTACTGTGGATGGTCGTCCTAAGTGGCTTTGCTTGAGGAACCTTAAAATACTAGAGCTTTAATAAGCTTGTCGCAGTCGTTAAGAAGGCTGAGTAATGAATGTGGATGGGGCTCTATTGCTGATATGGGGAAGTTTCAGTATCATTGTTACTTGTAGTATGGCACTCGACGTGTCGAAGTAGGAAGAAATCTTTTGTGCATTTGCCAGTTTTGTCAGGCCATATTAATCCTTCAGGTTCAATCTAGTTGAACTCATTCCTTTGTATAACTGATCTGAGTCACTCATTCAACTCTCGTCAATATTGACTCTCATCGATATTGACCTCAATCCAATTATGGTTTAACTTAGTTTTTATAAGAATTCATAAATTTTTTTATATTAAAATATATTATTTTTTTTATATTTTTTATAAAAATATATTAGTTTGCTAAAAAAATAAATATAGATGAAAAAAAAAAAAAACTATAAAAAGTTTTCGAAGGAATTAAGTCGTTGAGCCTCTCTATCCTTAACCCTTTTCATTCGTGGGTTAAACATCCAATTTGGGTTCGACTATATTGACATTTACATGGGCTTTTCGTGTGGGTTATATAGACAAGTCGGTATTCAGATTTGAGATGCCCATCCTCGCCAATGTGCTCAGGAAGAAGGTAGAACCCTATGTGTCTGTAAATATGTACAGATGGTAGTGATGCCTCCGTATTGAAGGTAGTTCCTGTCAATGAAAAACGAAAAACAGAAAATACGATTTCTCTCTTTTAAACTAAGTGGTTTTTTCTTTTTTCTTTTTCTATTATAAGAGATCCTCGGAGGCCGGGATCATTACTTGTAGGATTGTAGATTGAACTGAAAAAAATCGAATTGATTCTCAATTCGAATTGAATTGTAAAATCCAGTTTTTCTTTATCTCTTGGTTAGTTTTATGGTTCGGTTTAGGGAGTTTGGGATTGAATCAAATCGACTATTTTGTTCCAAAGCAAACTGCTTCTTGCTTGAAAAAGAAGGAAGTGGTATATTTCTTTTTGTCAATGCTAACAAATAGCGCCTACCTTGTAAAAAGAAGGCTGCCCCTGACATATGACATTTAACTCCCCGTCTCCCCAGCCTTTACGCTTTTGCAAAGTTCACGTGTGTCTTTAACGCATTCTTGAATGCTCATACCTGTATCGTCTCTACTTCATGTAAAATGCGATTTTACCTTTTTCCAATTGTCTGGTCACACCCCAAGAAAGAGAAAGAATCCGTACATTGATCAAAATCCTTCATTGAAGTATCTTTGGTTGGAGTTGGAGTTGGAGCTGGGATTGGCCACCGAGTACAACCCAAAAACACCTATACACCGACCATGGACCTCTATAAGTACCCGATGGAGTGAAACCTGTGGCTGCAATAACCAATAACACCATATGCAGCTTTGCAGTTTTCTGTAGACCCGAGATGACATAATCTTGAATTCAAGTTTGAGTTTAACTTAAAAGAACTTAATGCTCCATCTTAGCTTAAGCTCGATCTAAGTTGAAAAGGTTTAGCTTGAAGTTGAGCTCGTTTAGTATATTACTTCCATTTTTTTTACTAAAAGTATGTTACTTATAACTAGAGGTGTAAATGAGATGAGCCTACTCGCAAGTTATTCAAATTCGGCTCGATATTTACTTGAATTCAACTTATCCACAATAGAGTCGAGCTCGAGCTTTATGATATTCCGCTCAATAAGCTCATAAATCTAATCGAACTCAAGTCAAGTATATTAGTCGAGTTTGAGCCGAGTTTAAATATTATTATTATTATTATTTTAATCAAATTTATTATATCTATTAAGATTATTGAGTCTAAACAAGTTTAGTTGAGCCAAGCTCAAGTTTATCGAGTTTCATTTCAAATTGAGCTCAAGTTTTATAAATTAAAGTTCAATCAAGTTTGAGCTTCGAGTTTTTCCATTCGAGTCGAGTTTAAGGTCAGTGCTATATCATCTTAACTTAACTCATTTACATCCCTACTTATAACTATGTTACGATATAATATATAAGATATTATGCACCTTGAGCTTAATTTAATAAAATATTCAAATAACTTGAGGATAAACTCAAACTAGAAGTAGCTAAATCAGACTCGAAAAGTTTGTTTGTTGGTTGATTCATTCGTGAGAATGATTATACAATTTTTAATTTCTAAACATCGGACCTCAATTTTTTTTTTTCTTTTTTTATCCCCAGAAGAAAGTAATCCATTAAATAGCTCATTAGGAAAAATTCCAATCCTTTCACAACAAAGAGACCAAAGGGGATGGGGGTCTTTCAACCAAATAATAGTAGTACATCCCTTACTTTCCTTGAATAGCCACCCAATTCACACAACAATTTGCATGACACTTTACCAAAGAGAAAGAACATAAATCAACAAATGCCATGAAAAATGTTATAAATCCTCTAACAAAAACAAGCACCAACAAAAATTTGGCTAATACAGACTTTAAATCAATCTCCGCCATCCTTTGCAACTTATAAGAAATAAACTTTCTCGAATAGGTACAGCTTCAACCTCTAATGCTGCACTTGCATTAGTCTTCATACTTGCCGCTTGTAAAAGTTGTCTCGAAGAGTCCCTACTAATTATGCCAAATCCTGCACATTTGTAGAGATACCATAAGCACCATCAACATTTATCTTCACAACATCAATCAAAGGAGGACTCCTTCAACATTGCTCACTTTTTGCATCAGTGTGATGCCTACCTACCATTAAAATAAAACCGTTGCTACAAGATGCATCAGTCAAAGACCTACTTGTTGTTTTTAAAGACCGCTGCATTTATCTAACTCTTTTATCGAGAATCGCTATTGCAACTCGCACTTAATATTCTTTATTATTTGCTGTAGGCTTAGCTTAGTTTTATTGAAAATGTTGTTATTCCTTTGCAGCCATACCAAGTTGGATCATCCAAGATAATATAAATATAGCTCACGAGATATTTCATTTTCTTAAATTGGATAAAAAGGGTTGTAAGGATTATTGTGCACTTAAAATAGATATAGCAAAAGCTTATGATAGGGTGGAATGGAACTTCTTTATAATATATGATGTCCAAAATGGGCTTTTGTCAGAAATGGATTGATCTTGTCATGAGTTGTGTTTTCGTAGTGTCTTACAATTTATTAGTAAATGGAGTTAGAGTAGGTCAAATTGAGCCAATAGGGGAAATAAGACAACAAGATTCATTCTCTCCTTATCTTTTTATTTTAGTGGCTAATTCTCTAATCAAAATGATTTTGAATGCTAATTGTTGACAAGGCACTTTAGACATGGGCTCTTCAAGCTTGATCGGATCGGACGTGTCTCATAGCCTTAGGCCTGATCAAATCCGACACATCTCATGGGCTCATCCTTGTGGGCTTAAGCCCTAAGTCTGATTGGACCAAGCCTAGTAAGCTTTGCAACGACTAAAATACATAAGATAAGGATAAAACAACTACATCCTAAATAAGTAAGACATGTCGAGCATAATGACTCCACTCTTTTACACTTACGGAAAAAAATCTCTTCCGTCAACTGATCTCTAACTGCCAGTTCCGCTCCACTATAAATACCAGGTCACTACTTAACGATAAAGCTCTCTACACTTTACATTCTTAGCCCGTGTAGTACCCTTAAGTATTTTATACTCTCAAGAGCCTATTACCAACTTAAGCATTGGAGTAGCCACGCTGGACAACCCCCGAGCATCTCCTTACTGTATATTGTTTTGCAGGCCCAATTCGTGTAAAATCCAAACAATTACCAGAAAGAACTTTAAGACGACATTTAGCACCATTTGTGGGAAACTAAATTCTTGCACCTAAAACCTTAAACACATTAAACACATACCCTACAAGCAATCTTTTTAATATGTCTCAACGTGACGAGCAAAAAAATCAACAATTAGTAAACAACCAACCTAGGGGCAATTAGCTCCTCCCAAGGCTGTGCTAAAGGAGTGCCTAAAGCACGTAGAACACCTGGCTGAAAAGTATGCTGTACAAAAAAAGGTGCTCCGCACTTGCTTAGATGAAGCGTAGCGGCACAGTACACAAACACACCACTTCGAAGCTTTAGATGCCCACACTAAATGGAACAACATCCAGCAGCAATAGTAGAATGGTAGGGATTAGCAGCTTGATCCACTATTGCATCAGTAACCAGCAAGGTCTGTGATTACCCACGATTAAGCTCTGCCTAGTAACTCGCAAGGAGTGTAAGCTCATTTGGCTGCACAATGAGCTTGCCTGGCAGACAATGTCAGCCTGAACGAGCTCCATGTTATGGTAAGGCAGCTTTCTGAGCAGTAAAGGAGTAAGCCTACTGGCGACGCTAAGCTGGTCGTTAGCAATAAGACCCCCTTTACCAGGGTTGTTAGGATGAAGTGTTACCCCCTAATAGCAAACTTCCATCCCTAAACCAATATGATGGCACGAGCAACCCTAATGATCATCTTCTCCACTTCTGCACCCTCATGAACCTTCACAGTCATGGGAATGTTACAATGTGCAAAGCCTTTCCAGGCACTTTAGGGAAGGTAGCTCGGATATAGTTTAACTACCTTTTTGACAATTCCATTAGCTCCTTTGATAAGCTGGCGTGAAGGTTAAGCCTCCATTTCAAGGCTGACAAGCCTCCATTTTAAGGCTGACAAGCCTCCATCTAAGGACACATCATCCTTGTACCTAGTAAGGTAGAGTGAAGGCGAGTCCCTACACGACTACAGAGCCTGGTTCAACAATGCCATGGTCAAGATCCCTTGGTTGAATGAGGGAGTCACTATCCATGCTGCCTAACTTAGCATCCGAACCTCAGGAGATTTCTTTCGATCACTTACAAAAAGTAAGCTAAAAACCCTAGCCGACTTCAGGAACAAAGCTTAGAAGTACATTAACTAGGAAGATAACATTCGCGCCAAGCGCAACGCTAACCGAAAAAGGTCAAGGGAAAAGCAAGACAAGGAAAAATTGTCCATAAAGGATTACCTCGTTGGTAGGATGCCAAGCAAACCAAAGGGGAAGAGCTCTAAGAAAAAGAAGTGTCGAGCCTAGCACAACCCGCTCCCCTCTCCCATTTATACCTAGTACACGCCCCTAAATAAGCCCTTTGCCTAGGTCTATTCCAAAGTGAAGCACTAAAACTTGCTCCAAAGGCCACAGAAAATGCAGGGGAACCCTAATGGTCGGAACTTTGACAAATACTATTAGTTCCACGATGATCACAGGCATACCACCGAAGAGTACTTCTAGCTGAAGAATGCTTCCAGTTAAAGAATACTATTGAATACGTCATTCAGCGTGGTTTCTTCAATGAGTATGTGGCCCATCAAAGGAATGACGACCACTCAAATGATGATGGAGATAAGGTACCTCGAAGGCAACGGACCAAGGATACCCATGCAGAGCAGAATAACAACCACCGTAACGATTGCACCCCCAATGGTGTCATTAACGTGATCATAGGGGGACTACACCCTAAGAGCTGACTAAGCACTAACAGCTCGATTAATACCCCATTAGAGGAGTTGGCTGTAAGGGAGAAAAGATAGAAGTTAGACACTTTGATCTCGTTCTCTAACGAAGATCTTGAAGGGGTTAATGTACCCCATCAAGATGCCCTAGTAATAGGAGCAAGGATCTCAAAATTTGAGGTTCTAAAGATTGTAGTGGACACCGATAGCTCCACCGAAATATTCTTCCTTCATACATATGAGAGGATAAGGAAGAAGCCGTCAGCAAAAACGAAGCCGTACCACCATAACCTAATCGGCTTCAACGGAAGTACGGTCTAAGCCAAAGGTATCATCACGTTAGATATTAAACTTAGCGATGACAATAACGTAGTACAACAACCCATAGAGTTTGTTGTGATTGACTGCCCTTCCCCCTAAAATGTGCTCTTAGGAAGACCAAGCCTTAACGTGTTTGGCATGATCACATCCTCCCTTCATTTGAAGGCCAAATTCTCGACCCCAATTAGGGTTGAGGGTATATAGATGTGATCAAAAACTCTCATGAGAGCTATACATCAAGGTGGCTAGAGGAGATAGTGTCTTTGCCTTAGAAACAGGACCGCAGGAAAGGTTGGCTAAAAGGGGCAAGCCCGGAGAAAAACCTGAAGACATCCAGATCAGAACCCCACCTAAATAGACTACAAAAGTCGGGGTTAAGACTCTAGCCGAAGTCAAGGACAAAATCATTGCCCTCCTACGGGTAAATTTAGATAGGTTCGCCTGAGCAACATTGGACATGCTTAGAATTTCTCCTAACTTGGTGACCTATAGCCTCAACATTGACACCACAGCGTAGCTTGTCAAATAGAAAAAGAGGTATTTTGCTCCAAAACAGTAGGCTGCAATCAAGGAGGAAGTGTAAAAGCTGCTTAAAGTTGGCTTCGTGAGGGAGGAAAAGTACTCGACGTTGTTGGTGAACGTAATATTGGTTAAGAAGAAGAACAAGAAGTGGTGCATGTATGTCAATTATACTGACCTCAACAAAAACTTCCCTAAAGCTTGTTTCCTCTTCCTTAAGATTGACTAACTTGTCGATTCTATGTCAAGACACACCCCGTTGAGCTTTATGGATGCCTTCTTGAGGTACAACCAGATCAAAATGGACCTAAAGGACGAAGTCCATACCTCCTTTATCACCGATTATGGCACATATTGCTACACTATGATGCCATTCGAACTAAAAAACACCGGGGCTACGTACTAGCAAATGGTGACGAAGCTCTACAAGCCCAAGATTAAGCGCAATATAAGTGTACGTCAATGACATAATCGTCAAGAGTTAGAAGCTAATTGATCATGTCAAGGATCTCTAGGAAGCCTTCAATTGAATGCATACATACGGCATGAAGTTGAAACCTTAGAAGTGTATCTTCAGTATCGGCTCTAGCAAGTTCCTTGGATTTCTGGTCATACAAAGAGGTATTGAGGCCAACCCCGATAAGATCACAAAAATGAAGCCTCCAACCTTAGTTTGAGATGTATAGAAGCTCATTGGCATGGTAGTTGCCTTGAATAGATTTATCTTAAAGAGCACTGATAGATGCATTGAGTTCTTCAAAATCCTCAAAAATCCCAAGGGTTTTGAATGGACTCTCAAGTGCACAACTATCTTTCAGTAGCTCCAAGACTTCCTTGCTCATCTACCGATCCTCTCTAAGCTTGTCTAAGGAGAGGACTTGTTCCTATACCTGTACTTAGTCATAAGTGACCAAGCACTCTCCTCTGTACTGATCAAAGTAGAGAGAAGAGAACACAGGTTAGCATATTACATCAGCCATTTACTGCATGGGCTTGAGGTCAGGTATACTTGGTAACAAAATTTACCTTGGCCGTCATCATCATAACCCGATAGCTAAGGCCCTACTTCCAAGCACACTAGGTCATCATACTTATGGATCAACCATTGTATACCATGCTGTAGAAACCTGATGTGTCTAAATAGATGATGAAGTACATAATGGAATTGAGTATGTATAGAATCAAGTGTATATGGAATCTAGTATCAACCATGAACGGCTTACAGGGCATAGGTGTTGGCCGACTTCGTTGTAGAATATACAAGAGAGGAGGAAACACCACTAGGTGATGATAAGCTAGTGTAGATCTCTACGTCGATGGGTCATCCACCTTAAGGGGAGAAGGTGTAGGTCTTATTCTAATCGACTTGCATAAGGTCACCATCTGCTATGCCCTCAAGTTCAAATTTGATTATAGTAACAACGAGTCTGAATACCATGTGCTTATCACAAATCTTAAGCTAGCCAAGGAGATTGGTGCTGAGCAGTTGCGGATCTTCTCAAACTCCATGCTAGTTGTCTGGCAAGTCTGAGGCGAATACAAAGCCAAAGACAACACTATGGTAAGGTACTTCAAGCAAGTGAAGAGCCTCCTAGCAAAGTTCCCTTCATGGGACATCAAGAAGATCCCTTAATTGGAAAATTCCGCAGTAGATTGGCTTTCTAAGCTAACCTCTACTAGCATACGGAAGCCCAAGGTGAAGGATAGTAAGATCTTCATAGAGTACTTGCCAGAAAAAAGCATAACTCCAAGCTCGATTGAAGTTTTGGCACTAACTACAATAGCACCAAAGCCGAGCTAGATGGATCTTATCCAGAGTTATTTGGAGCAGGGTACGCTGTTGGGAGATGGGAAGGAGGCAAAGAAGCTCCGGTACCACGCCACAATTATATACTGATCGATGGCGTCCTGTATTGCAGGAGAGTTAGCTTCCCCTAACTCCGATGCCTTCGAGAAGGGGAAAGGTTGTACGACATAGAAGAGTTATACGCTGAAGTGTGCAGCAATCACATTCAATCTTAGGTCCTCTATTTACAGGTGCTACAACTTGGATATTACTAGCTTACCATGAGGTAAGACACAAAAGCCATAGCCTCGAAGTGCCCATAATGCCAGAGGCATGCCCCAATCAGTCATACGCCCAGCACTACCCTCCAGCCCCTAATGAACCCATGGCCGTTCACGCAATGGGGGATCAATATCTTCGGTGCCTTCTTGAAAGCATCAAGTGGACGATAGTTTGTAATTGTTGCCATCAATTACTTCACGAAGTGGGTAAAGGTTGAAGCAGTGGCCAAAATCACAGAGAGAAGTGTTGAATCTTTCATTAAAAACAACATTCTCTCTTAGTTCGAAGTCCCTTATGCCCTCATTACAGACAACAACCGACAGTTCGATAACCTCAAATTTAGGGAGTTCTACATCAAGCATCACATCACCTTACACTTCACCTCGGTTGCCCACCCCTAATAAAATGAACAGGTCGAGGCAACTAATCAGGTCGTTTTAGATAGCCTAAAGAAGCGCATGGACCAATCTTAAGAGGCCTAAGCCGATAAACTGCCCAATATTTTGTAGGAGTACAAGATCACCCACCATACTTCTACAGGCAAGACCCCCTTCTACCTTCCTTTTGGGTCGAAAGCGGTCCTCCCAATTAAACTTGAGTTCCTTAATATTTGCACTCGAAGTTTCGACATTGCCCTTAATGACTTATTGATGTAAACGAACATTGACACCATCGAGGAAATCAAAGATCTTGCTGCCATTAGGGTAACCACATATCAACATCGGATTGCCTAATATTACGATTAGAAGGTTAGACACAAGGAATTTAAGGTCAGTGACCTAGTATGCCAAAAATTAGAAGCCATAGGTTCACATGAAAGGCAGGGTAAGTTGGCTCCCAATTGGGAAGACACGATTAGAGTCAAAGAAGATTGGGCAATAGAGCATACAGGTTGGAAAGGTTGGATGACGAGCTCATCCTGTGCACATGGAACACTGATAATCTCCAGCTTTATTTTGATTAGCATTTTGTCATGTATTCTTTTCTAGAATGATGAAATAAAAACTCATTTGATAATTGATCAACTACTTCTATCTCTCTCATTCCCTCTTTCTTATTTTCCATGTAAGCCTTCAAACAAGCACATAGATGCTATACCGGGCAGGTCGAAATGTTACCAACCTACCCCACCCCCCCCCCCCCCCCCCCCCCCCTAAGGTAAC